>CAUDMG010000946.1:937500-947793 GCA_958450375.1 Homarus gammarus
GTAGTAACGCTCCCCGAACCAAGATACTATCTTGATTTAGTGTGTTTAATTCCAATACAGTATCAGGTATTTATAATTTGTAACCATAAAACATCCCAATCTGAAACAAGTGTTGGGTTTCATCAAATAAATCCATCCCCCCCACCTCAATCTGCCCCTCTTGCATAAAAAAATAAATATTTAAAAATAAGTATTCTAGAATTTCTACTGTGCATCATACAGTATTCTCTTTCTATAATCTAAATAGATAAATGGACGATTAACCCTAAAATTACTGTTTTCTGACTTATGTCCACAATCAGATGTCTTATCCAATACAGGATGCTTATTGGGGGGTTGTGTGTCCTCAGACAACCCCCACATTATGTCTGCCAGGGTTAATCTGTTAACCCATTTTGTATCAAACTTATCACCCCAAAAATGGGAAAGCTCAGGTGTAGGAGTTATTCTCATATGACAGGAAGTTTTTTAGAGATAGAATTTGTAATGCGACACTGAAACTCTGTTCAGAGCTACCAGGGCACTTGGGTACTGAGGGTATTGGTGAGGGTTACAATGAGGTAGGCTGAGATGGTTCAAGCATGTAGAGAGAAAAGAGGAGACCAACTGAGTCAAGAGATGCAGAAGTTTAAATGTGGAGGGCAGGAGGGTTAGGGGTAGACCAAGAATGACATGGGGAGAGGTTGTGAGAAATACCCTCGAGAGATAAGATCCTCACAAGAGGCTGCAAGACACCATGCAGCATGGAGAGCTGCCATCAGGTAATCATGCTAACCCACACAAGCATGGAAAAAGGCCATAAAGCGGTGGTGATGCGTCTACCCAATCACCACATTTGCACCAAAATGAATTCACTATTAGTCACCAATTCCCATGAGGAGGGAGAATGTTCACACACTGTGCTTCTTTTTTCATTGTCATTTCCAAAAGTCAAGAGTGTACTTTGTACCCACTCCCTAATTCTTCCTTACCAGAGAGGCCTTTGGTGTTATCATTGAAGCTTTGCTCAGAACCCATCACTGACCATAGCCCCAGACCATACAAGACCACATAGTTCTATCAGAAATGAGTTTGGTGAAATCCTCTCCAATGCCTGAATGGAATACCATAAAGATCCTTAAGAAAATGAAGAGTGTAAAAAAATTGGAACCCTGACATTCAAACATTCCATACAATAATTTCAGTGAATCATCATCAAACACAAAGTCAACCGACATCCACTAAAAGACTTGGGTGACAAACTCTTGAAAATATAAACAACCTTGAAAGAGAAAGAAATGGAAAGAAGCCTCATACAATGTTCAAGCAGAAGCCAATTCCTGCTAGGTCAACATGGAACTACAGTACAGTATTAAGACAGTAATTCAGTGAAACATAAAGCTTCCCTATGACCTGTAGTAGACGGAAAGAGTGGGAATATCTGCTCCCAACAATCCCAAACCAATGGTAAACACTCCACAGCATTGGTGCCATCCAGAGGAAAAGGCAAACAAATCCATGAAAGAATTAACCCGAGATAATAATACCACGAGAAGGCCACGTCATATAAACTCAAATTAGAAGGTAACAAATCCTCGCTCTACACAACATCTGCTTCAACATTCATTGTTCCAGCAAATTGTTGATGACCCGTTTATTAACATAACTGACTGCTGACATGTCCATGAAAAAATCAATACTGTATTGTTTGTATTTTCGAGCATATTGGATACCGGTAAGAAGCAAAGGCTCCTTCAAGCTAATGCATATATCCGAGATGAAACACCACCATCTTCATCACACTGGTGTACTGAACCCAGCTCACATAAGATCCATCCACACCTTCCAGAGGAATCCAAAACACACTGGGATACAGACAGTCCTATTCCTCCTCCAGATTAATAGAGAATAATGCTTTTGTTGTAATAGGAACACATTTTCCCTATTTGAAATATTCAAAGATTGTTTAAGCCTAAACATTACTGTCCTCAAAGCAAGGAGACCTAACCTGTGAGTTAACCTTACACAGGCCAATTTACCTACTAACATCTCACAATAACTACCAGTCTCTCACAATAACTACCAGTCTCTCACAATGCCTAAAAGAAATAAACTCTCAGAAAAGAAGGCAGACAGTGTATCACACAAGACAGCAACTGTCTTATAAGGAAGACCTACCAACCCCTCTTTATTGCACCATTATAAACCTGTTCAAATAAAAAGCTGACTCAGTGAAAGTCTAGATTTTTTCCTATCCATTGGATACTCAGTATAGGCTCACAGTACAGGGGACCGTCTCAGGGCTTACGACACCCAATTAGCAGCTTGTATTATGAAAACCATCAGGTCAATGGCTTTAGCCTTAAAAATTAATCTATAAAATTGAGACATACTTTAACAGACAATCCATCAATGTACACCACAGTAAAGTGAAAAGCAACAATATTTGGAGAAAAAGGTTCCTCAATCAGAGATAATCTTAAGGCAAGATCATAATAAAATATTTGTTGCCATTAATCTTAGTCAGCACTTCACAAGCCAGTGTAGTAAATATAAGTATCATGCTTTACGATGCTCACATAAGGACAGTACAACAGGAGGTGGGAAATAATATCTAAGGAGATAATGCAAACCCGTGCATTTTATTGGTGCCTGTCTAAACAAGCTATGAACTTTGATGATTGCTACTCAGGTAAAATAAAAAACTAATAAAAAATAAAAATTACCTTAAAACTGGGTACCAATTTACTCTTGCGATCAACTAATGGCTTTTCCTCAAACTTCCTTGCTAGGTCGGACATGACATTTCCCGCAGTTCTGACTGGCTTCTTGAGTTTCTCAATTAGGGGTTGAGTTGTATTACCTTGGTTCTCCCACATGGCAGCAGCCTTAAAAATCTTTGACTGTCTCTTTGCCGAGTCTGTACGGGGCGGCCGAGCTTCTGTGGATGACTCTGAACCAGCTCGACTTCGAGTTGGAGTTGATAACATAGATGATGACTGGCTAACATCTTTACTAGAGACCGACTCACCAGTTGATTCAGTATCCTTCTGCCGAACGTCACTGACTGACTCACATTCTTTGCGCACAACACCTCCACCTACTTCCCTTTTGACCTGAGGTTCTTCATATCCTGTTTTTAATGTATCAGGAATGTTTGACTCTTCTGCATGTTTAATTATATCTGCAGTTTCTTGCAAAATTTTTTCTGTTTCATCTACCCTGGGAACAGGTGATGGAACTACTCTACTAACTTCACTGTTGGTGGTTGTTACCTCCGCTGGCCTGACCTCAACCTTACTCTTAGAGGAAGCTTTTACTAATGACTTTGACTTTACTTTTCTCACCTGTGGAGTCTGACTGGGCGATGATGATTTCTTTGGCGTGTCATGAGGCTGGGGGGATGCCCCAACCTCAGTCTTCATTGGACTAACAGACTCCCTGGAGAGTGAAGAATCAGAGGCCTTAAGGGTTATGTCATTGGAAGCAGCAGACCCCACTGATCTCATGCTCGCTGACACTCTCGTGGGTCCCGGGGACGTTGTCGTGGGAGTGACTGGCTCAGTTTCCATGGGCTCTACCTGTTCAGACTGTTGACCTGAGTTCTCCTTTATCTCACTCTTTGCACTGTTACTTCTACATAGTTCCATATCATTGGGTGAAGGAGGTTGTACCTGCTCTATAACTTGGTCCTTGGGTAGGGGAGGCTTTTGGCTCTGACTCAAGAATTGGTCCTCACATGTGTCCATCTGTATGTCCCGTGACTTACCCGTCTCGGCTTTACTATATGCATGTTTTTCCCCATTTATCACAGGTGAAGGTTCAGGAATAGATTCACTATCAGTCTTAATATGAGTCTTTTCCTTCGATGACTCTTTCTTTTTCGTACTTTTTCTCCTCTCTACTTTATCATCAATTAACTCTCTAGTCACAGAAGACTCCCTCTTTTTCACAACTTTCTTTTTGTCTGTTCTCTCACTTTCACTAATGTCCTTATCAGCTGATGGATCTCGCTTCTTTACACTCTTCTTCCTCTCTGTTCTGTCACTCTCACTAACATCTTTACCTACTGAAGGTTCTCGCTTTTTCACACTCTTTCTTCTCTCAGACTTTTCACTTAGATCACTAATATCACCATCAACTACAGGTTCACGCTTTTTAACACTCTTTTTCCGTTCTGAACGCTCACTTCTATCGTGTTCTAAAGTATCGTCGTCCACTGCAGGTTCTCGCTTTTTCACGCTCTTTTTACGCTCGGATAAGTCGCTGTCTGGTATGACTGGAGGTCTTCGACTACTTCCCGACTCTCCTGCATGTGAGTGTACGTCTGACTTTCGTTCTTTACGACTAGGTTTGGGAGTTCCCTCTACCAGGGACTCTCTTTTCTTTTTCTTTTCCATAGTACCAGATTCATCGGCTTTTCTCTTCTTCTCCTTCTCCTTCTTTTCCCGTATTTTCTGTGCCAACAAAGCTTCAATTTCATTGTGATTAATAGACGTGACTGCACCAAGGGAAGCTGAACGTGCTGGAGCAACTGGAAGAGGGTCAGACGGAGGTGGAGGAGGCAACTGGAGCTGTGGGGGTGGTCGAGTCACCTCTGAGGTAGGCGGCGACTGCAAGGCAAAAATTGGTATATGCTATTGGCGCTTTATAAATTATTAAAAGCTAAGTAACAAAAACTCTACATGATAAAAAATTGAAAATAAAAGTATACAAAAGCATGATTAGTTAGCCACATAAATTCTAGACAATGATAATGTATTACCAACAGCCATCACTCACTACACTTGAGTCAAGAGACTGTGAGCCCTGGTTGAATACTGAAAGAAAATTATTACAGTACAACAAGAAAGATCTACCATGAAGAAGTTACAATATACTGTAGTACATTACATATTTTAAGAAACGTTGTTTTCTGCAAAATTTAAAATTAATAGTTTAATTTTTGTTGTACCAAATGTTGCTTCTTATGGCCAAAGCATATGAGATTTAATTACTGTATAACAAAAAATAATTATACAGATTGTCAGGATTTTATCAAGTTCACTAACTGATAACTGTGTCAACTTTTTAAATATGTCATCTAGATATCACTTAAAGGCTCATAATCTCATGATCAAGTCCAAACTGAGTAATGATGAACACACTGAAGAGGAAGACAGTCATTACTCCTTGTAGTGTAGCTTTATTAGCGGTAACACCTCCCACATAACTACTCACTCTGGCACTGTCATCTTCTTCTGGCTGGATGAGCATGTGCTCTGAATTGATGTGCTTTGGGGCGAGTGACAGCAGCAGATCAAGGCGGACGGGAGTTTGGTTAGCCAGGGCCTCGGCCACTTCCAAACATTGCTCTGAGAATCCCTCGTTGACCCACCAGTGATTACAAATGTCCTCTATTGTGGCTCGTTTAGTGGCCGACACCGTGAGCATATGTCGGATCAAGTCAGAGGCACCTGTGTGTTGGAATGAATAAAAGCAAAGGTTATATTAACACACAGTAGTCGAGCCGTAATGGCCGAGTAAGACACCTTGCTGTATTACCTTTGTCTTCATAACAAAGCTGTACAGTATATAAAGGAACACTTCCTTTATATTCTCATGATGCTTAATTTCTGGGGAAGGGAAAGTTCAAAATTAATCATTTCAAACTGTACAACAATGAGGCCTACTCCCATAATTATATTCTTTATTTTCATTTTAACTTGGACTTAACGACTTATTTATTGACTTATTTATGAGTTTTGGTAACTACAGGAAAGACTTCTCTGATAATATAAATAACTGTCTACTTTCTTTAAAAATGACATTGTAGTAAATAAGTAGATAGTTAGTTCTTAATACATATACTGTACATAAGCCTGTATTTTATATACCACTGTACAACACAGGGTATATCTTCTAAAAGTCAAAAGTATAGTAGTGCAAATAATAATAGAACAAAAAAGTGGAAGTTAAAGTTAGGAATAGCGCATATAAAGCACATGTTCTTTTAAGTCTTCAGTATACAAGGAATGCAGTGTGACCACCTTCACTTCCCCAGCTGTAGAGTTAGGTACCCACTCACAGCTGTGTGGTGCCCCAGACATGAACCAGTTACACTTAGAGCTGGAAGCAGAAATTGTATCACTCAGCCACTGCACCTAAAGTCATGAAAACAATTTTCTCCTAAAATTCTCAGAAAATTAACTATCCTACGGTGTGTCCCAGCCAGATAAAATACAGTATATACGAAATTTAACTCGTCAGAACTTACGAGAAGGCTTCTTAGGCTCGTAGTAATCTCCCTGTGTGATTTGTTTGACCAGTCGCTTGAAGTTCGAACCATCGAATGGCATGGCACCATACACAAGTGTGTACAGCAAAACTCCTAATGACCAACAGTCAACCTGAACAGTAGAAAGTTTTTGTTTCAAATTTAATGCTCCATCCATTTATTCGGAAAGTAAAAGTTAACTTTCTTCTTAATAAACATAATGGTGGTACCTTAACACATGTATTGACACATAAGAATTTAAACACTAAAATACAAAAAAGTTTGCAAAACACCCAATATACAAACTACATACTGTACTATACACATATATACTGTATTAACATCCCCAGAGATTGAGCCGTTCAGTAGTAGACCAACCTTTCTGTGGTGGTGCAGTACACAACACCCCAGATGATGTCACACTCTTAACCCATAGTTTCACTGCACTTAAGCTCCTTCACTGTTTTACTGTATTGCATTTTAAGCTAACTTCCATAATCTGACTAATTATAATGTATCATAATTTAACTAAATCTAACCTATCATAATCTAACTTAATCTAACCTATCATAATCTAACTTAATCTAACCTATCATAATCTAACTTACTCTAACCTATCATAATCTAACTTAATCTAACCTATCATAATCCAATTTAATCTAACCTATCATAATCCAATTTAATCTAACCTATCATAATCTAACTTAGCTTAACCTAAATTTGACCGACCTTCATCCCCAGGAAACCTAATGTAAATAAATTACCCAAATATTATGTAGTACTGTATTTTTGTTCAAGATTTTTCTTCAATATCCCAGTACTGTACTGTATTATATATCATACAATCATGTGTTTTATATAAACCTACAAACACTGATATAAAATTTATCATACATAAATGGAATGAGTCAACCTAAATAACTGATAAAAGAGCAGTAATCAGACTCACTTCTGGTCCAGTGTAGGGGATGCCTTTAACAATTTCTGGTGATGCATACAGAGGAGACCCACAAAATGTGTCCAACCGATGTTTTTCATCAAAGACGTTTGAAAGACCAAAATCTGCAATCTGCAAAAAATAAAATTTACATCAAACTTTGAACCATAATTATACAGACTGATTTCTAAATCTATCCAGTATAAACATACTGTATACTCTCCCAAAAAAGTATCGCCCCCCCCCTCCCTCCCCCTGGGCCTGATGTATTTGGAAATGAACACAATAACACGTACAAAGCAGTCTCGGTTCAGTTGGTATGTCTGAATGTCAGTTCCACCTTTCGTTCATTCCTCCTAAACCTGATAACCACCATGATACAGTATCTGCATAATACCACCTATTTTCTACATAAAGTAATGAAATAGGATGAATTGTGATGCCATATGCAAAAACCAATAACACCATGAGTGACCCCACTGATTTATGCTCCTAAATAATATTTCAACCCCAAAAAGGAATGCAAAGAACAAGAAACATTCACTGATGATGGCTGCCATCCCCACAGCTGATTTGCAAAGATAATACTTACTATTCAAGGGTTAAGGCTGTTTATTAATCAGCAAAACATGAGGATTGTCTTTATATATAGCATCCTGTGTTATGTATTAAAACTTATATTGAGTACAGTATTACCGGTAGGTCAACCCAGAGTACAGTAATATGAAACAGCCTACTGTGCTGATAAAGATAACTTAACTCCTAGAGTATGATAATGACCCCTTGAGTACAATGTCTTAATTCCTCGAGTATAAAGCATTAACCATTAATCCTGAATCAAAGGGTTATGCCAGCCTCATGAAGGGGTTATGCCAGCCTCATGAAGGGGTTAAGTCATCATAATGAAGGGGTTAAGTCATCATAATGAAGGGGTTAAGTCATCATAATGAAGGGGTTAAGTCATCATAATGAAGGGGGTTAAGTCATCATAATGAAGGGGGTTAAGTCATCATAATGAAGGGGGTTAAGTCATCATAATGAAGGGGGTTAAGTCATCATAATGAAGGGGTTAATCAGCTGCAGCAAAGTATCACCACATCATCTGGACAACATAAGTTATATAGAAGTGTTCGCTCCCCACTTAAGCCGGACTATAAATCATCATCTTAAACATTATCCAGTAACTAAGGTAAGATTATTCCTCCTTAATGGATCCTCCCTGAAGCAACATTAACCCACAGTAGGTACCTTAAAATACTTGTTGAATATACCCGAGGACTATGGCATGGAGACACATGGATAAATCATAGCCATTCTTTCTAATAACTTTATAAATAATTTCTACCAATTAACTCTGTCTAGCATAGTGATTAAAAGTACACCAGGAATCCTCTCTTGTTACAGAAACATTCAGTGTCCTTTAAGCTACAGCAGGATACCCAATTACTGTACCCATCTCTGTACCAGCGGCGTACCGTGGTTGCGCTGATGAGGCATGCGGAACACCCACATATATCAGTTATCAAATCAAATATCATAACTGAAAAACTATAACTGAAAGCGGACTGTAGGGTTATTTAGAAATATTAAAAATAATAATGTGGACCAGTTTTGTCCGGCTGACGGAGAGCCGCTCGACAAGTGAATGCAGTTTTCGAATTGCAGGCATTTGTACCCATTACATTTACAGAAACCCTATTAAATTGCCACTCTTATGGAACAACAACTCTTAGGTAATACAATATCACCGTATAACATAAGACTTCATACTTATTAAGGGAAAAAGTATTAAATTTTACTAAAATGGCACAAATTCCTTATGCTCCAACACAATTAAGTTCATTTTAGCATGTTATTGTTAGGATCGTTACGTCTATATGTCCAATGAGGGCATGCGGCATATCCTTCTGCATGCATTAAGGGACGAGGAGTCTCCTAGACTTTCTCGAGTGAAAACTGTGAAGTCTCTAAAATTAAATCTGTATTACTGAAGATACTATTTAAAAATATATTTTGCTTGCCTCTGAGTCTGATTAGCTACATCATATTAAAACTCCAGGAATAGCCCTGAGGAACCTCGCAATAGTTGCTAGATAGGCACATTTGTATTGCCACATTTCACAAGACACACTAGCCACTGTACTAGGTATAAGTTCAGGCAAATTTACATAGAAATTCCTTCAATCTATCTCGTATATATATATATATATATATATATATATATATATATATATATATATATATATATATATATATATATATATATATGCTGATAACCACCAGGAAAGAAGAAAACACGAAGTTCCCAAGCGCTTTCGTGTAATTCACATCTTCAGGGGTGAGTACAGACTAGCTACTCACCCCTGAAGATGTGAATTACACGAAAGCGCTTGGGAACTTCGTGTTTTCTTCTTTCCTGGTGGTTATCAGCATATACCTAGATCACGCGCACCTACAGTGATTTACTTGCATATATATATATATATATATATATATATATATATATATATATATATATATATATATATATATATATATATATATATATATATATATATATATATATATATATATATGCTGATAACCACCAGGAAAGAAGAAAACACGAAGTTCCCAAGCGCTTTCGTGTAATTCACATCTTCAGGGGTGAGTACAGACTAGATAGAGTAATGCAGAACAAGATGAATATATACAGAGGAGGGTGAGACCAGGTCCACAATGGTCAGGTAATGACCCTACTAATCTTTAAATGGCACACAACGGTTGGTGGTTGGGTCAGATGGGACAGTGACCCGCCCTCTCACCTGATCACAAATCTTCTTAATTACAAAGTTGTCCAGCTTGTACAAGCCGTTACTCAAATTCATGTTGAATGCTTCGGTATGTTTAATAAGACTAGATTCTATGATGTTCCTACTATCAATTGAATTACATGGTAATATTGAGGAGGCATTATCCCAGTCAATGCAATGCTTGTTATCCCTCAAATGAACAAACAGAGCATTGGATTCCTGGCCTGTCCTGACACTGTATTTGTGTTGTTTAATTCTAGTTACAAGATCTTTACCTGTCTGGCCTAAGTAAAACATATTACATTCCTTGCAAGGAACTTTATAAATGC
>CAUDMG010000947.1:0-66591 GCA_958450375.1 Homarus gammarus
CAGGTACACCTCTGACACTCCAGGTACACCTCTGACACTCCCAGGTACACCTCTGACACTCCCAGGTACACCTCTGACACTCCCAGGTACACCTCTGACACTCCCAGGTACACCTCTGACACTCCCAGGTACACCTCTGACACTCCCAGGTACACCTCTGACACTCCCAGGTACACCTCTGACACTCCCAGGTACACCTCTGACACTCCCAGGTACACCTCTGACACTCCCAGGTACACCTCTGACACTCCCAGGTACACCTCTGACACTCCCAGGTACACCTCTGACACTCCCAGGTACACCTCAGACACTCCCAGGTACACCTCTGACACTCCCAGGTACACCTCTGACACTCCCAGGTACACCTCTGACACTCCCAGGTACACCTCTGACACTCCAGGTACACCTCTGACACTCCCAGGTACACCTCTGACACTCCCAGGTACACCTCTGACACTCCCAGGTACACCTCTGACACTCCCAGGTACACCTCTGACACTCCCAGGTACACCTCTGACACTCCCAGGTACACCTCTGACACTCCCAGGTACACCTCTGACACTCCCAGGTACACCTCTGACACTCCCAGGTACACCTCAGACACTCCCAGGTACACCTCTGACACTCCCAGGTACACCTCTGACACTCCCAGGTACACCTCTGACACTCCCAGGTACACCTCTGACACTCCCAGGTACACCTCTGACACTCCCAGGTACACCTCGACACTCCCAGGTACACCTCTGACACTCCCAGGTACACCTCTGACACTCCCAGGTACACCTCTGACACTCCCAGGTACACCTCTGACACTCCCAGGTACACCTCTGACACTCCCAGGTACACCTCTGACACTCCCAGGTACACCTCTGACACTCCCAGGTACACCTCTGACACTCCCAGGTACACCTCTGACACTCCCAGGTACACCTCTGACACTCCCAGGTACACCTCAGACACTCCCAGGTACACCTCTGACACTCCCAGGTACACCTCTGACACTCCCAGGTACACCTCTGACACTCCCAGGTACACCTCAGACACTCCCAGGTACACCTCAGACACTCCCAGGTACACCTCTGACACTCCCAGGTACACCTCAGACACTCCCAGGTACACCTCTGACACTCCCAGGTACACCTCTGACACTCCCAGGTACACCTCTGACACTCCCAGGTACACCTCTGACACTCCCAGGTACACCTCTGACACTCCCAGGTACACCTGACACTCCCAGGTACACCTCTGACACTCCCAGGTACACCTCTGACACTCCCAGGTACACCTCTGACACTCCCAGGTACACCTCTGACACTCCCAGGTACACCTCTGACACTCCCAGGTACACCTCTGACACTCCCAGGTACACCTCTGACACTCCCAGGTACACCTCTGACACTCCCAGGTACACCTCTGACACTCCCAGGTACACCTCTGACACTCCCAGGTACACCTCTGACACTCCCAGGTACACCTCGACACTCCCAGGTACACCTCTGACACTCCCAGGTACACCTCTGACACTCCCAGGTACACCTCTGACACTCCCAGGTACACCTCTGACACTCCCAGGTACACCTGACACTCCCAGGTACACCTCAGACACTCCCAGGTACACCTCTGACACTCCCAGGTACACCTCTGACACTCCCAGGTACACCTCTGACACTCCCAGGTACACCTCAGACACTCCCAGGTACACCTCTGACACTCCCAGGTACACCTCTGACACTCCCAGGTACACCTCTGACACTCCCAGGTACACCTCGACACTCCCAGGTACACCTCTGACACTCCAGGTACACCTCTGACACTCCCAGGTACACCTCTGACACTCCCAGGTACACCTCTGACACTCCCAGGTACACCTCTGACACTCCCAGGTACACCTCTGACACTCCCAGGTACACCTCTGACACTCCCAGGTACACCTCAGACACTCCCAGGTACACCTCTGACACTCCCAGGTACACCTCTGACACTCCCAGGTACACCTCTGACACTCCCAGGTACACCTCTGACACTCCCAGGTACACCTCTGACACTCCCAGGTACACCTCTGACACTCCCAGGTACACCTCAGACACTCCCAGGTACACCTCTGACACTCCCAGGTACACCTCTGACACTCCCAGGTACACCTCTGACACTCCCAGGTACACCTCTGACACTCCCAGGTACACCTCTGACACTCCCAGGTACACCTCTGACACTCCCAGGTACACCTCTGACACTCCCAGGTACACCTCTGACACTCCCAGGTACACCTCTGACACTCCCAGGTACACCTGACACTCCAGGTACACCTGACACTCCAGGTACACCTCAGACACTCCCAGGTACACCTCTGACACTCCCAGGTACACCTCTGACACTCCCAGGTACACCTCTGACACTCCCAGGTACACCTCTGACACTCCCAGGTACACCTCTGACACTCCCAGGTACACCTCTGACACTCCCAGGTACACCTCTGACACTCCCAGGTACACCTCTGACACTCCCAGGTACACCTCTGACACTCCCAGGTACACCTCTGACACTCCCAGGTACACCTCTGACACTCCCAGGTACACCTCAGACACTCCCAGGTACACCTCTGACACTCCCAGGTACACCTCTGACACTCCCAGGTACACCTCTGACACTCCCAGGTACACCTCTGACACTCCCAGGTACACCTCTGACACTCCCAGGTACACCTCTGACACTCCCAGGTACACCTCTGACACTCCCAGGTACACCTCTGACACTCCCAGGTACACCTCTGACACTCCCAGGTACACCTCTGACACTCCCAGGTACACCTCGACACTCCCAGGTACACCTCAGACACTCCCAGGTACACCTCTGACACTCCCAGGTACACCTCTGACACTCCCAGGTACACCTCTGACACTCCCAGGTACACCTCTGACACTCCCAGGTACACCTCTGACACTCCCAGGTACACCTCTGACACTCCCAGGTACACCTCAGACACTCCCAGGTACACCTCTGACACTCCCAGGTACACCTCTGACACTCCAGGTACACCCTGACACTCCCAGGTACACCTCTGACACTCCCAGGTACACCTCAGACACTCCCAGGTACACCTCGACACTCCCAGGTACACCTCTGACACTCCCAGGTACACCTCTGACACTCCCAGGTACACCTCTGACACTCCCAGGTACACCTCTGACACTCCCAGGTACACCTCTGACACTCCCAGGTACACCTCAGACACTCCCAGGTACACCTCTGACACTCCCAGGTACACCTCTGACACTCCCAGGTACACCTCTGACACTCCCAGGTACACCTCTGACACTCCCAGGTACACCTCTGACACTCCCAGGTACACCTCTGACACTCCCAGGTACACCTCTGACACTCCCAGGTACACCTCTGACACTCCCAGGTACACCTCTGACACTCCCAGGTACACCTCTGACACTCCCAGGTACACCTCTGACACTCCCAGGTACACCTCTGACACTCCCAGGTACACCTCTGACACTCCCAGGTACACCTCTGACACTCCCAGGTACACCTCTGACACTCCCAGGTACACCTCTGACACTCCCAGGTACACCTCTGACACTCCAGGTACACCTCAGACACTCCCAGGTACACCTCTGACACTCCCAGGTACACCTCTGACACTCCCAGGTACACCTCTGACACTCCCAGGTACACCTCTGACACTCCCAGGTACACCTCAGACACTCCCAGGTACACCTCTGACACTCCCAGGTACACCTCTGACACTCCCAGGTACACCTCTGACACTCCCAGGTACACCTCAGACACTCCCAGGTACACCTCTGACACTCCCAGGTACACCTCTGACACTCCCAGGTACACCTCTGACACTCCCAGGTACACCTCTGACACTCCCAGGTACACCTCTGACACTCCCAGGTACACCTCTGACACTCCCAGGTACACCTCTGACACTCCCAGGTACACCTCTGACACTCCCAGGTACACCTCTGACACTCCCAGGTACACCTCTGACACTCCCAGGTACACCTCTGACACTCCCAGGTACACCTCTGACACTCCCAGGTACACCTCTGACACTCCCAGGTACACCTCTGACACTCCCAGGTACACCTCTGACACTCCCAGGTACACCTCTGACACTCCCAGGTACACCTCTGACACTCCCAGGTACACCTCTGACACTCCCAGGTACACCTCTGACACTCCCAGGTACACCTCTGACACTCCCAGGTACACCTCTGACACTCCCAGGTACACCTCTGACACTCCCAGGTACACCTCTGACACTCCCAGGTACACCTCTGACACTCCCAGGTACACCTCTGACACTCCCAGGTACACCTCTGACACTCCCAGGTACACCTCTGACACTCCCAGGTACACCTCTGACACTCCCAGGTACACCTCTGACACTCCCAGGTACACCTCTGACACTCCCAGGTACACCTCTGACACTCCCAGGTACACCTCTGACACTCCCAGGTACACCTCTGACACTCCCAGGTACACCTCTGACACTCCCAGGTACACCTCTGACACTCCCAGGTACACCTCTGACACTCCCAGGTACACCTCTGACACTCCCAGGTACACCTCTGACACTCCCAGGTACACCTCAGACACTCCCAGGTACACCTCTGACACTCCCAGGTACACCTCTGACACTCCCAGGTACACCTCTGACACTCCCAGGTACACCTCTGACACTCCCAGGTACACCTCTGACACTCCCAGGTACACCTCTGACACTCCCAGGTACACCTCTGACACTCCCAGGTACACCTCTGACACTCCCAGGTACACCTCTGACACTCCCAGGTACACCTCTGACACTCCCAGGTACACCTCTGACACTCCCAGGTACACCTCTGACACTCCCAGGTACACCTCTGACACTCCCAGGTACACCTCTGACACTCCCAGGTACACCTCTGACACTCCCAGGTACACCTCTGACACTCCCAGGTACACCTCTGACACTCCCAGGTACACCTCTGACACTCCCAGGTACACCTCTGACACTCCCAGGTACACCTCTGACACTCCCAGGTACACCTCTGACACTCCCAGGTACACCTCTGACACTCCCAGGTACACCTCTGACACTCCCAGGTACACCTCTGACACTCCCAGGTACACCTCTGACACTCCCAGGTACACCTCTGACACTCCCAGGTACACCTCTGACACTCCCAGGTACACCTCTGACACTCCCAGGTACACCTCTGACACTCCCAGGTACACCTCTGACACTCCCAGGTACACCTCTGACACTCCCAGGTACACCTCTGACACTCCCAGGTACACCTGACACTCCCAGGTACACCTCTGACACTCCCAGGTACACCTCTGACACTCCCAGGTACACCTCTGACACTCCCAGGTACACCTCTGACACTCCCAGGTACACCTCGACACTCCCAGGTACACCTCTGACACTCCCAGGTACACCTCTGACACTCCCAGGTACACCTCTGACACTCCCAGGTACACCTCTGACACTCCCAGGTACACCTCTGACACTCCCAGGTACACCTCTGACACTCCCAGGTACACCTCTGACACTCCCAGGTACACCTCTGACACTCCCAGGTACACCTCTGACACTCCCAGGTACACCTCTGACACTCCCAGGTACACCTCTGACACTCCCAGGTACACCTCTGACACTCCCAGGTACACCTCTGACACTCCCAGGTACACCTCTGACACTCCCAGGTACACCTCTGACACTCCCAGGTACACCTCTGACACTCCCAGGTACACCTCTGACACTCCCAGGTACACCTCTGACACTCCCAGGTACACCTCTGACACTCCCAGGTACACCTCTGACACTCCCAGGTACACCTCTGACACTCCCAGGTACACCTCTGACACTCCCAGGTACACCTCTGACACTCCCAGGTACACCTCTGACACTCCCAGGTACACCTCTGACACTCCCAGGTACACCTCTGACACTCCCAGGTACACCTCTGACACTCCCAGGTACACCTCTGACACTCCCAGGTACACCTCTGACACTCCCAGGTACACCTCTGACACTCCCAGGTACACCTCTGACACTCCCAGGTACACCTCTGACACTCCCAGGTACACCTCTGACACTCCCAGGTACACCTCTGACACTCCCAGGTACACCTCTGACACTCCCAGGTACACCTCTGACACTCCCAGGTACACCTCTGACACTCCCAGGTACACCTCTGACACTCCCAGGTACACCTCTGACACTCCCAGGTACACCTCTGACACTCCCAGGTACACCTCTGACACTCCCAGGTACACCTCTGACACTCCCAGGTACACCTCTGACACTCCCAGGTACACCTCTGACACTCCCAGGTACACCTCTGACACTCCCAGGTACACCTCTGACACTCCCAGGTACACCTCTGACACTCCCAGGTACACCTCTGACACTCCCAGGTACACCTCTGACACTCCAGGTACACCTCTGACACTCCCAGGTACACCTCTGACACTCCCAGGTACACCTCTGACACTCCCAGGTACACCTCTGACACTCCCAGGTACACCTCTGACACTCCCAGGTACACCTCTGACACTCCCAGGTACACCTCTGACACTCCCAGGTACACCTCGACACTCCCAGGTACACCTCTGACACTCCCAGGTACACCTCTGACACTCCCAGGTACACCTCTGACACTCCCAGGTACACCTCTGACACTCCCAGGTACACCTCTGACACTCCCAGGTACACCTCTGACACTCCCAGGTACACCTCTGACACTCCCAGGTACACCTCTGACACTCCCAGGTACACCTCTGACACTCCCAGGTACACCTCTGACACTCCCAGGTACACCTCTGACACTCCCAGGTACACCTCTGACACTCCCAGGTACACCTCTGACACTCCCAGGTACACCTCTGACACTCCCAGGTACACCTCTGACACTCCCAGGTACACCTCTGACACTCCCAGGTACACCTCTGACACTCCCAGGTACACCTCTGACACTCCCAGGTACACCTCTGACACTCCCAGGTACACCTCTGACACTCCCAGGTACACCTCTGACACTCCCAGGTACACCTCTGACACTCCCAGGTACACCTCTGACACTCCCAGGTACACCTCTGACACTCCCAGGTACACCTCTGACACTCCCAGGTACACCTCTGACACTCCCAGGTACACCTCTGACACTCCCAGGTACACCTCTGACACTCCCAGGTACACCTCTGACACTCCCAGGTACACCTCTGACACTCCCAGGTACACCTCTGACACTCCCAGGTACACCTCTGACACTCCCAGGTACACCTCTGACACTCCCAGGTACACCTCTGACACTCCCAGGTACACCTCTGACACTCCCAGGTACACCTCTGACACTCCCAGGTACACCTCTGACACTCCCAGGTACACCTCTGACACTCCCAGGTACACCTCTGACACTCCCAGGTACACCTCTGACACTCCCAGGTACACCTCTGACACTCCCAGGTACACCTCTGACACTCCCAGGTACACCTCTGACACTCCCAGGTACACCTCTGACACTCCCAGGTACACCTCTGACACTCCCAGGTACACCTCTGACACTCCCAGGTACACCTCTGACACTCCCAGGTACACCTCTGACACTCCCAGGTACACCTCTGACACTCCCAGGTACACCTCTGACACTCCCAGGTACACCTCTGACACTCCCAGGTACACCTCTGACACTCCCAGGTACACCTCTGACACTCCCAGGTACACCTCTGACACTCCCAGGTACACCTCTGACACTCCCAGGTACACCTCTGACACTCCCAGGTACACCTCTGACACTCCCAGGTACACCTCTGACACTCCCAGGTACACCTCTGACACTCCCAGGTACACCTCTGACACTCCCAGGTACACCTCTGACACTCCCAGGTACACCTCTGACACTCCCAGGTACACCTCTGACACTCCCAGGTACACCTCTGACACTCCCAGGTACACCTCTGACACTCCCAGGTACACCTCTGACACTCCCAGGTACACCTCTGACACTCCCAGGTACACCTCTGACACTCCCAGGTACACCTCTGACACTCCCAGGTACACCTCTGACACTCCCAGGTACACCTCTGACACTCCCAGGTACACCTCTGACACTCCCAGGTACACCTCTGACACTCCCAGGTACACCTCTGACACTCCCAGGTACACCTCTGACACTCCCAGGTACACCTCTGACACTCCCAGGTACACCTCTGACACTCCCAGGTACACCTCTGACACTCCCAGGTACACCTCTGACACTCCCAGGTACACCTCTGACACTCCCAGGTACACCTCTGACACTCCCAGGTACACCTCTGACACTCCCAGGTACACCTCTGACACTCCCAGGTACACCTCTGACACTCCCAGGTACACCTCTGACACTCCCAGGTACACCTCTGACACTCCCAGGTACACCTCTGACACTCCCAGGTACACCTCAGACACTCCCAGGTACACCTCTGACACTCCCAGGTACACCTCTGACACTCCCAGGTACACCTCTGACACTCCCAGGTACACCTCTGACACTCCCAGGTACACCTCTGACACTCCCAGGTACACCTCTGACACTCCCAGGTACACCTCTGACACTCCCAGGTACACCTCTGACACTCCCAGGTACACCTCTGACACTCCCAGGTACACCTCTGACACTCCCAGGTACACCTCAGACACTCCAGGTACACCTGACACTCCCAGGTACACCTCTGACACTCCCAGGTACACCTCTGACACTCCCAGGTACACCTCAGACACTCCCAGGTACACCTCTGACACTCCCAGGTACACCTCTGACACTCCCAGGTACACCTCTGACACTCCCAGGTACACCTCTGACACTCCCAGGTACACCTCTGACACTCCCAGGTACACCTCTGACACTCCCAGGTACACCTCTGACACTCCCAGGTACACCTCTGACACTCCCAGGTACACCTCTGACACTCCCAGGTACACCTCTGACACTCCCAGGTACACCTCTGACACTCCCAGGTACACCTCTGACACTCCCAGGTACACCTCAGACACTCCCAGGTACACCTCTGACACTCCCAGGTACACCTCTGACACTCCCAGGTACACCTCTGACACTCCCAGGTACACCTCTGACACTCCCAGGTACACCTCTGACACTCCCAGGTACACCTCTGACACTCCCAGGTACACCTCTGACACTCCCAGGTACACCTCTGACACTCCCAGGTACACCTCTGACACTCCCAGGTACACCTCTGACACTCCCAGGTACACCTCTGACACTCCCAGGTACACCTCTGACACTCCCAGGTACACCTCAGACACTCCCAGGTACACCTCTGACACTCCCAGGTACACCTCTGACACTCCCAGGTACACCTCTGACACTCCCAGGTACACCTCTGACACTCCCAGGTACACCTCTGACACTCCCAGGTACACCTCTGACACTCCCAGGTACACCTCTGACACTCCCAGGTACACCTCTGACACTCCCAGGTACACCTCTGACACTCCCAGGTACACCTCTGACACTCCCAGGTACACCTCTGACACTCCCAGGTACACCTCTGACACTCCCAGGTACACCTCTGACACTCCCAGGTACACCTCTGACACTCCCAGGTACACCTCTGACACTCCCAGGTACACCTCTGACACTCCCAGGTACACCTCTGACACTCCCAGGTACACCTCTGACACTCCCAGGTACACCTCTGACACTCCCAGGTACACCTCTGACACTCCCAGGTACACCTCTGACACTCCCAGGTACACCTCTGACACTCCCAGGTACACCTCTGACACTCCCAGGTACACCTCTGACACTCCCAGGTACACCTCTGACACTCCCAGGTACACCTCTGACACTCCCAGGTACACCTCTGACACTCCCAGGTACACCTCTGACACTCCCAGGTACACCTCTGACACTCCCAGGTACACCTCTGACACTCCCAGGTACACCTCCGACACTCCCAGGTACACCTCTGACACTCCCAGGTACACCTCTGACACTCCCAGGTACACCTCTGACACTCCCAGGTACACCTCTGACACTCCCAGGTACACCTCTGACACTCCCAGGTACACCTCTGACACTCCCAGGTACACCTCTGACACTCCCAGGTACACCTCTGACACTCCCAGGTACACCTCTGACACTCCCAGGTACACCTCTGACACTCCCAGGTACACCTCGACACTCCCAGGTACACCTCTGACACTCCCAGGTACACCTCGACACTCCCAGGTACACCTCTGACACTCCCAGGTACACCTCTGACACTCCCAGGTACACCTCTGACACTCCCAGGTACACCTCTGACACTCCCAGGTACACCTCTGACACTCCCAGGTACACCTCTGACACTCCCAGGTACACCTCTGACACTCCCAGGTACACCTCTGACACTCCCAGGTACACCTCTGACACTCCCAGGTACACCTCTGACACTCCCAGGTACACCTCTGACACTCCCAGGTACACCTCTGACACTCCCAGGTACACCTCTGACACTCCCAGGTACACCTCTGACACTCCCAGGTACACCTCTGACACTCCCAGGTACACCTCTGACACTCCCAGGTACACCTCTGACACTCCCAGGTACACCTCTGACACTCCCAGGTACACCTCTGACACTCCCAGGTACACCTCTGACACTCCCAGGTACACCTCTGACACTCCCAGGTACACCTCTGACACTCCCAGGTACACCTCTGACACTCCCAGGTACACCTCTGACACTCCCAGGTACACCTCTGACACTCCCAGGTACACCTCTGACACTCCCAGGTACACCTCTGACACTCCCAGGTACACCTCTGACACTCCCAGGTACACCTCTGACACTCCCAGGTACACCTCTGACACTCCCAGGTACACCTCTGACACTCCCAGGTACACCTCTGACACTCCCAGGTACACCTCTGACACTCCCAGGTACACCTCTGACACTCCCAGGTACACCTCTGACACTCCCAGGTACACCTCTGACACTCCCAGGTACACCTCTGACACTCCCAGGTACACCTCTGACACTCCCAGGTACACCTCTGACACTCCCAGGTACACCTCTGACACTCCCAGGTACACCTCTGACACTCCCAGGTACACCTCTGACACTCCCAGGTACACCTCTGACACTCCCAGGTACACCTCTGACACTCCCAGGTACACCTCTGACACTCCCAGGTACACCTCTGACACTCCCAGGTACACCTCTGACACTCCCAGGTACACCTCTGACACTCCCAGGTACACCTCTGACACTCCCAGGTACACCTCTGACACTCCCAGGTACACCTCTGACACTCCCAGGTACACCTCTGACACTCCCAGGTACACCTCTGACACTCCCAGGTACACCTCTGACACTCCCAGGTACACCTCTGACACTCCCAGGTACACCTCTGACACTCCCAGGTACACCTCTGACACTCCCAGGTACACCTCTGACACTCCCAGGTACACCTCTGACACTCCCAGGTACACCTCTGACACTCCCAGGTACACCTCTGACACTCCCAGGTACACCTCTGACACTCCCAGGTACACCTCTGACACTCCCAGGTACACCTCTGACACTCCCAGGTACACCTCTGACACTCCCAGGTACACCTCTGACACTCCCAGGTACACCTCTGACACTCCCAGGTACACCTCAGACACTCCCAGGTACACCTCTGACACTCCCAGGTACACCTCTGACACTCCCAGGTACACCTCTGACACTCCCAGGTACACCTCTGACACTCCCAGGTACACCTCTGACACTCCCAGGTACACCTCGACACTCCCAGGTACACCTCTGACACTCCCAGGTACACCTCTGACACTCCCAGGTACACCTCAGACACTCCCAGGTACACCTGACACTGCCAGGTACACCTCTGACACTCCCAGGTACACCTCTGACACTCCCAGGTACACCTCTGACACTCCCAGGTACACTCTGACACTCCAGGTACACCTCTGACACTCCAGGTACACCTCTGACACTCCCAGGTACACTCGACACTCCCAGGTACACCTCTGACACTCCCAGGTACACCTCTGACACTCCCAGGTACACCTCTGACACTCCCAGGTACACCTCTGACACTCCCAGGTACACCCTGACACTCCAGGTACACCTCTGACACTCCCAGGTACACCTCTGACACTCCCAGGTACACCTCTGACACTCCCAGGTACACCTCTGACACTCCCAGGTACACCTCTGACACTCCCAGGTACACCTCTGACACTCCCAGGTACACCTCTGACACTCCCAGGTACACCTCTGACACTCCCAGGTACACCTCTGACACTCCCAGGTACACCTCTGACACTCCCAGGTACACCTCTGACACTCCCAGGTACACCTCTGACACTCCCAGGTACACCTCTGACACTCCCAGGTACACCTCTGACACTCCCAGGTACACCTCTGACACTCCCAGGTACACCTCTGACACTCCCAGGTACACCTCTGACACTCCCAGGTACACCTCTGACACTCCCAGGTACACCTCTGACACTCCCAGGTACACCTCTGACACTCCCAGGTACACCTCTGACACTCCCAGGTACACCTCTGACACTCCCAGGTACACCTCTGACACTCCCAGGTACACCTCTGACACTCCCAGGTACACCTCTGACACTCCCAGGTACACCTCTGACACTCCCAGGTACACCTCTGACACTCCCAGGTACACCTCTGACACTCCCAGGTACACCTCTGACACTCCCAGGTACACCTCTGACACTCCCAGGTACACCTCTGACACTCCCAGGTACACCTCTGACACTCCCAGGTACACCTCTGACACTCCCAGGTACACCTCTGACACTCCCAGGTACACCTCTGACACTCCCAGGTACACCTCTGACACTCCCAGGTACACCTCTGACACTCCCAGGTACACCTCTGACACTCCCAGGTACACCTCTGACACTCCCAGGTACACCTCTGACACTCCCAGGTACACCTCAGACACTCCCAGGTACACCTCTGACACTCCCAGGTACACCTCTGACACTCCCAGGTACACCTCTGACACTCCCAGGTACACCTCTGACACTCCCAGGTACACCTCTGACACTCCCAGGTACACCTCTGACACTCCCAGGTACACCTCTGACACTCCCAGGTACACCTCTGACACTCCCAGGTACACCTCTGACACTCCCAGGTACACCTCTGACACTCCCAGGTACACCTCTGACACTCCCAGGTACACCTCTGACACTCCCAGGTACACCTCGACACTCCCAGGTACACCTCTGACACTCCCAGGTACACCTCTGACACTCCCAGGTACACCTCTGACACTCCCAGGTACACCTCTGACACTCCAGGTACACCTCTGACACTCCCAGGTACACCTCTGACACTCCCAGGTACACCTCTGACACTCCCAGGTACACCTCTGACACTCCCAGGTACACCTCTGACACTCCCAGGTACACCTCTGACACTCCCAGGTACACCTCTGACACTCCCAGGTACACCTCTGACACTCCCAGGTACACCTCTGACACTCCCAGGTACACCTCTGACACTCCCAGGTACACCTCGACACTCCAGGTACACCTCGACACTCCCAGGTACACCTCTGACACTCCCAGGTACACCTCTGACACTCCCAGGTACACCTCTGACACTCCCAGGTACACCTCTGACACTCCCAGGTACACCTCTGACACTCCCAGGTACACCTCTGACACTCCCAGGTACACCTCTGACACTCCCAGGTACACCTCTGACACTCCCAGGTACACCTCTGACACTCCCAGGTACACCTCTGACACTCCCAGGTACACCTCTGACACTCCCAGGTACACCTCTGACACTCCCAGGTACACCTCTGACACTCCCAGGTACACCTCTGACACTCCCAGGTACACCTCTGACACTCCCAGGTACACCTCTGACACTCCCAGGTACACCTCTGACACTCCCAGGTACACCTCTGACACTCCCAGGTACACCTCTGACACTCCCAGGTACACCTCTGACACTCCCAGGTACACCTCTGACACTCCCAGGTACACCTCTGACACTCCAGGTACACCTCTGACACTCCCAGGTACACCTCTGACACTCCCAGGTACACCTCTGACACTCCCAGGTACACCTCTGACACTCCCAGGTACACCTCTGACACTCCCAGGTACACCTCTGACACTCCCAGGTACACCTCTGACACTCCCAGGTACACCTCTGACACTCCCAGGTACACCTCTGACACTCCCAGGTACACCTCGACACTCCCAGGTACACCTCTGACACTCCCAGGTACACCTCTGACACTCCCAGGTACACCTCTGACACTCCCAGGTACACCTCTGACACTCCCAGGTACACCTCTGACACTCCCAGGTACACCTCTGACACTCCCAGGTACACCTCTGACACTCCCAGGTACACCTCTGACACTCCCAGGTACACCTCTGACACTCCCAGGTACACCTCTGACACTCCCAGGTACACCTCTGACACTCCCAGGTACACCTCTGACACTCCCAGGTACACCTCTGACACTCCCAGGTACACCTCTGACACTCCCAGGTACACCTCAGACACTCCCAGGTACACCTCTGACACTCCCAGGTACACCTCTGACACTCCCAGGTACACCTCTGACACTCCCAGGTACACCTCTGACACTCCCAGGTACACCTCTGACACTCCCAGGTACACCTCTGACACTCCCAGGTACACCTCAGACACTCCCAGGTACACCTCTGACACTCCCAGGTACACCTCTGACACTCCCAGGTACACCTCTGACACTCCCAGGTACACCTCTGACACTCCCAGGTACACCTCTGACACTCCCAGGTACACCTCTGACACTCCCAGGTACACCTCTGACACTCCCAGGTACACCTCTGACACTCCCAGGTACACCTCTGACACTCCCAGTATAATGAGACAAAACTCACAAGAAGAGAATTACATATATAAGTAGGAAGTATAGAGAGTAGGAATGTAAAGATAGGAAACTTGGTAGCGTGGCCTGGATGTTATTTACTCAGCGTCACTACGCTTATCCTATCTCGTATGTCAATACACATACATCACTTCTTAAAGGGACAACTTGTTAAACACCTCTTTGATACAACTATTTATTACTTCACTCAATGACATGAACACATTAATATCACTTGTATATCGGGGTACTAACACATCATGCTTTACGTTACTTGACACTGACTCTCGGACACACCTGAATGAATACACTTCCCACAGTAGGTAACTCACCCTAGGACGTTCTGACAAGACTCACGTGTACAGTACCCTGACGTAGGCCCAGTGAGTGCTGGCTGGGCTGCCTCCTATGGGAGAATCTGCTTAGCTGGCGATGCCGTGGTCTGGTCGGGAGGTCTCCCTCCCGACCTGGGGAGGGGACGTGCGTGACTCTGCTTAGTGAACCGAGTGACGACCCGAACGGGAGAGATATGACAGCAACCAGGATGATAATGGTACTGCAATCGTAATGGTAATGCCCGTGGACGGGACTGCAGGGCCTTTATATGGGGTCGGCACAGCCGGCTTCTGACCTCTAACCAATTAGCACTAAACTGGTTTGATCTGGATAGCTGCTGCAGGTGTGGTCCCGGCCAGGTGTCTTGGCTAGGTGCGGCTGTAGGTCACCTGACTCACGTCATTAGCGGGCGAGGTCAAGTCACATGGGTCGACCTGAGGTGTGTCAACCCGGAATGTGGTGGTACCACGATGTCTGTAATGTACTTGCTGCTATATACGGCATAATTCTGGGCTGTAAGGTTTGGTCTGACAATCAATCATTACACCTCCCGCCAAGACCAAAGCTTCATCACAGACTGATGCCACATATAGACAGCAACGTCACGTGTGGTGTCAAAGATAATCCCTGGGGCGATAACATTTACAATCAACAATCTCATAAGTGTATGTTTTTCTACTGGCGCTAGTTTGATCTGACAAAGCTCACTATACCTCCCGCCAAGATCAAAGCTTCTATGCCAGGAGAAAAAGGAAACATAGCAAGTGAACATAGAATGAAAAAAAATCCTTCATATCTAGATTTGTATCCGAGACAACTTGCAAATCAAAACAACAGGTGTTACATCTTATCAGCCCATGTCAAAATAATAATTCATCTCAGTCAGTAATATGGCTACAACATCGTGTTTCATGAACTCATAGAAACAAGTGAGACTAAAAAAAGACATTCTTTGTAGTAAACATCAACAAAAATCAACAGAAAATACTTCAAAATACACAAAAATGTTCCTACTTCACATATTAGGGTATTGATATCTTTTTATTATACATCAACAACATCAGTACATTAGTTGGGTCCGGCATAGTTCACGTCTTCCATCCAGCTGGTATCTGAAAAATAGGGGATGGCGGCAGCTCAGCAGCTGTAGTCGGTTGGTCCTTCATCATCGACTTTCTTGTGATGTCAAGACAGCACATCTTCTGTCTTCTTTCTTCACATAGCACGTCTTTTGTCTTATTTCTTCACACAGCACATCTTCTGTCTTCTTCACATACCGCACCTTGTAGGTCGTTTCTCCACACCTTCTGACTTCTTCTCACTTCCTCCTGGTTTCTATACTATTCCAGACGAGTTTTCTGTCCCATCTGCGTTCTTTATACATCTTCATTTTCATATTCCAGACGATTTTTCTGCTCATCTGCGTTTCTTTATACATCTTCATTTTCATATTCCAGATGAATTTTTCTGCTCCATCTGTATTTCTTCTCTGCAACACCATCATTTTCAACATATTCCAGACGATTTTTTCTGCTCATCTGCGTTTCTTTATACATCTTCATTTTCATATTCCAGATGAATATTTCTGCTCCATCTGTATTTCTTCTCTACAACACCATCATTTTCAACATATTGTTAAGCCGTCTCTTAATTTACTTACATTTCCAGGCTCTAGGCGCAACCAAACAAAAAGTGAAGTAAGTTATGAGAGAATAAAAATAAGTAAAGTAAACCTTTAAGCATTTAATTGATTAAATATTAACACAATAAAGAGCCTCGTAGGCTGTCACAACAAATTGATTCACCATCGAGACTTTTAAAACACAAGTGATACAAAACATCGAAACATCAAAAGAATAAAAATAAAGCATTGGATTACGTTAACACTGAATTACTTGAATACAACTAAGCAAATACTGATGGACACAAACAGAGACATAAATAGGTACTCACATAGATATACCACATTGGTGGCGACAGGAACAACACAAATAAATGAAGTATAAGTGACAAGTGACACTCAAAGGATGTGGACTGTATGACAGGAGAATTGAACTAACTCCGTCAGTTGGTGGGTCCTATATATAAGGTCGGTTCCCGCCACTAGACCCGCCGGTGGGTCGTTTTAAAGATGCAGATGGTCGTTAGAGAACAAAGAATACTGGTTACAATACAAAATGGGTTTGAACAAATAACAGTTAAAACCTTAACAGCACAGGGTAAGGTGATTAGATTATATAATAGTGAATACAACACAGCATTACAGGATTAATATGGAAGCATGTTCTATAAAAAAAAAGGAAAATACGACACGGTCGTAACACTTCCCCCCCATAAAATAAAATTTTGCTAGCACAAATTTTGATACGACACAAGTGTTCATTCTGTGGGTCTAGATAACATATCAGCCAGCACATTGTCGGAACCCTTAACATGTATAACATGTAAATTATAGTTCTGGAGGAACAAACTCCAGCGAATTAATCTCTGGTTTTTTAACTTGAATGCTTTGAGAAATTGCAATGGTTTGTGATCTGTATAAATTACAATAGGCCTACTTGGTAATAAATAATAACTGAAATGTTGCAAAGCTAGGATAATGGACAGCAATTCTTTTTCCACTGTTGCATAGCGGGTTTGAGCTGGATTGAATTTTTTACTATAAAATGCCACTGGGTGGTCTACACGGTCATCATCCTCTTGCAACAGGGCAGAACCTGCAGCAAGATCACTAGCATCACAGGCTAGCTTGAAAGGCTTAGAAAAATTAGGGGCTCTCAAAATAGGATATAAGCATAATACATTTTTCAAGTTTTGAAAAGAATCCTGATGCGTTGAAGTCCAACAAAAAATATTACCCTTCTTCAACAAATCAGTAAGGGGAAGTGCCAACTCGGCAAAATTACAAATATATCTCCGGTAATAACCCACACAACCCAAAAATCTGCGCACTTGTCGTTTGTTAGATGGAACAGGCATCTAAGAAATAGTGTCACACCTTGCTGTGGGAGGCGCAAGTTTCCCCAATCCAATTACATGTCCCAGATACAAGAGTTGAGCACAAACAAATTCCGACTTGGCAAAGTTTATAACAAGTCCTACATTTTCTAACTCAGTGAAGAGATCGTCTAGCTGACATACTGTAAATGGTCTAACCAAGTGTCAGAAACAAAAATTACATCTAAATATACTACACAACCAAGCCAATTGGCCGTGACATCAGCCTTTGTAACGTAGCAGGGGCATTGCAAAGCCCAAAAGGAATAACATTAAATTTATAGTTCTTACCTAATGTCACAAAACTGGATATGTTTTTAACACAACCGGTCAAGTACTTGCCAAAACCCTCGAAGGCAATCAATCTTAGAGAGGAACTTAGCGTTCCTGATTGCTTCGATGCAGTCGTCGACTCTTGGTAGAGGGAAGCTGTCCTTGTTGGTGACGGCGTTGACCGTGAGGAAGTTGTAGTGGACGTCTCCCCTACAAACTGCCACGCCACCACCTGCTACCGCCTTCCCTAGCAACCAAGCGTCTCCCCTACAAACTGCCACGCCACCACCTGCTACCCCCTTCCATAGCAACCAAGCGTATCCGCATTCCAATGCCCGCCGTATCTTAGCAACGGAACTAGTCACCGGCTACTTCTCGGGTTTTCCCACCATGACTCATAGCTGCTGCTGGGTGTATATAAGTTCTGTCTCTCCCTTGAGATTCAGTCTGACCAATCTTCTTGAACAAGCAACACCTCCTCCTCTGCCGCTCCCTGGCGACCCTCGCCTCTCCTCCGCCTGCCTGGCGGTCCTCGCTCCCGCCAGCGAGCATGTCCTTCTCTGAGCTTCCTCACCAACCACTCTCATTCTGACCAATCTTCTTGAACAAGCAACATCTCCTCCAGCAAGCTCCACGCTGTTAACATTTCATTCAACCAGGAGGCCAGCAACAGGCAACATCTTCTCTAACGGAGCTCCTGCACACCTACCTCCTTCAACACGCTACTCACCGAACGTCTTCTACTGAGCTGCTCCCCACCACACGGCATCTCCAGCACCAGACTGTCTATCATATAACTTATATATATTATATAAGAAAACCACATTAGAGTTTCCTTCCATCCTGAGTGCTAGACAACTTTAATATCTCGATACCCCTACAAAGTCAATGCAGAATCGAAGAGTGCCGTCCTTCTTTGGTACTAGAGTGACTGGTGAGCACCACTCGCTGGTAGGGAGCCTGCTTGATAGGCTTAGCAGAACCAACAACAACATCATGCACCACGGCAGTGGTACAGCCAGGCTGGTCTTGGAAGACAAGAGGATGTTGTTGGATGGCGGTCAGCACGTCAGCTCTCTGGTGTCCCGGTAGACGATGTAGCTTCCCCTGCAATTCCACGGAGTTGAGCTGCCAAACCCTGACTGATGACAGGGCGAGTGGACTTGCCCCTTTTCTTTCCTCTTCTTTCTCACCGTCTACCAAGAAGGTGTCAACGGCACACACGGGAACTGGATCGTCAGCAACAAATGGGGGTGCTGGGCGTGTGTGGTACAGCTTGATGGTGTTGACGTGACACAAGCACTGTAGTCGGCGCCTGTCAGGGGTAGAGATAGTATAATTCGTGGGGCTTACCTTCTTCACCACTCTATATGGCCCACTGAACTTCGCATGGAGCGGCTGTCCATGTCTCGGCAAGAGATTGAGTACTTGATCTATCTGGAACTCTCTGTGTCTGGCATGCTTGTCGTACCATGTCTTGGTCTTGGACTGCGACTGCTGTAAATGGTCTGCGGCAAGGCTCCAACAACTTAGAAGCTCCTCTTTAACATCTCCAACTAAACTTAATACATTAACGCTCTCTTCACTACTACCTAACAATCTATCTCTAGCTATGTGCAAAGGACCTCTTACTGGATGAGCGAACAGTAGAAGCAAGAGAAACAAAATGGATGATATTAGGGCCCTAGCAGCAACTTTCCTAAGAGGTACAGCATGCAAGTACCTAGTGGAGGCATGAATGACTGTAAATAAATATTTAAACCCACTAGAAGTTTTAGGCAGAGGGCCTACAATGTCACACTGTACTGTTGTAAAGGGCTCAGGTACGTGAGGAACTCTTACAAGTGGAAAAGGTGGAATAGCCTGATTGGCTTTGCCTACCTCTTGACAAAAATGACAGTACTTACAATATTTAGTGACATCTCTCCTCATACCTGGCCAATAGAACTTTCTGGCCAGCCTGTTGAACGTCTTTCGGACACCTTGATGTCCAGAAAAGCGACCGTCATGGGCCAGAGCTAGAACATGTTGTCTGTAAGTGTGTGGGATAACTATTTGAGTGACAGACGCCCAGTCCGCGTCTTCCTCTGACATAGTCGGTGGGAGCCAGCGGCGGCACAAAACACCGTCTTGACTGAAATATCTCGTGGTAGGGCCTGAATCAAACAAGAGCCGCAATGAATCGTCTTGCTCTTGCGCAGCTATTAAAGCAACTCTCCCGGTCACAGCATTAACTGCGGAAGAAATGTCTTGGGAAGCAATTGGGTTAGCAAAAAGTCCTTCTAAGGAAAGTGAATCGTCTACAACAGGAGTCGCATTATGATCCTTAGTCATTGACATAGAACGAGTCACAGCACACAAAGGGGAAACACCGGGCATATCATCTTCAAGTTGTTGCAGCTCTGCGGTAGATTCTGGTTTTTCCCGCAGCACAGGAGGTGGGGTTACGTTCCCCATTTGACCTCCCGCCAAATCGTTACCGAGTATGAGGTCCACTCCAGCAACAGGCAGCTCGTGCACGAAGGCTACGTTAGCTATCCCTGAAAAACAAGAAGACTTGACACGTACTAAAACCAAAGGAGCTACACCTTGACCCCAAAGGGATCCCAAAACGACGTATTTGTCGGTCTTCCTCGCCGCAACAACACTCTCTTTGATGAGAGTTTGGAGACAACCCGAGTCTCTCAAAATAGTGACTGGCGTTTCGACACCATCAACTTCTACCGTGCCTTGTGACAAAAAGGGACTAAAGGTACCAACGTCTGGGTCCTTCGCAAAACTCTCCTGGAAAACATCAAAGTCTCGTGAGGCGAGAACTGAAACTGCACTCTCTCGTACTACACCTTTTGTGAAAACCAACCCAATTGGCATGCTGTCAGCCTTACTCAAATCAGCCATCACTTCGACTGGTGACGTATTAGTCTCTTCAGTCACAATCATAGCTGGTTTGCCCGTATTTAGCTGCAGCCTTGTCCAACAATCCTTTGCCTTTTGACCTGGCTTTCCACAGTAACTACAAGGGTATGTAGAAAATTTGGATGCCCCATTAGGTGGCGAACGCGTCCAGCTCCTCCTGTCACGCACAAAATTACTATTATTAGTATTCCCTTGTCTCGCTCTGTGGAGAGAGGGATTAAAAGTCCTTTGAACCTGTGGGGGAATAACATCTTTGTTAGTCCTACCATGCCTCAAAACATATCCATCAGCATGCTTAGCAGCCTCTTCAATAGTACTAAATTCCCTATCTAATAAGTATAAGGTAACCTCTTCGTCGATGGTTCTCAAAAATTCCTCTGTGAGCATTAACTCAATCAGGGAGTCAAAATCACTCACTTCCTTGGAGTGTAACCACTTTGAGAATCCCTCTCTTTTACTCCTAGCAAATTCAAGGTGGGTCTGCTCTGCCTTCTTACGGAGGCCACGGAAGCGTTATCTGTACGCTTCAGGAACAAGGGCATAAGCCTTTAAAACTTCCTCCTTAATACACAAGTAATCCTTAGCGTCACTGTCTGTAAGAGACGAAAAAACACACAGAGCCTTACCTGTAAACGCCTGCTGAAGCAAAATGGGCCAAAACTCTATAGGCCACTTTAAAGTAGTAGCAAGTCTCTCGAAAGCAATGAAAAACTCATCAACTGTTTCCTCTGAAAACGTGGGTATTAGCCTAGCAGCACGTGCTGGACCGAAATGAGGAAAACTAGATCTAGGGGTGAGGCCATCGGTGCTAGAAGGGTTACTCTGACCGAGCTGTATACGCAGCCGCAAGTTTTCTGAATAGGATTCTTTCGCTTTAGCTTCAGCTTCCGCCTGACGTATTCCAACCTCTTTCGCCTTAGCTTCAGCCTCCGCCTGACGTATTCCAACTCTTCTCGCTATAGCTTCGGCCTCTTTCAATTTTATTTGTGACTCGAGAAGGCGTAATTCATCAGTCACTGACCCTGACTCAACTACGTTAACTTGACTAGCTTCACCGTGGTCTTCTCTTAAACTAATATCAACACTATCTCCTAACAGCTGACTACTTACCGCGTTCAACAATTTTACCTTACTGGCGCTGCTAGAAATTTCCATACCATAATACCCGCAAATTAATCTTAATTCATGTGCACTTAATTTTGAAATTTCCTCAACGGAGGGACTACCTGATATAAATGCAGCCACATCAGCTTGGGTAATGATAACCATGATGGCTAGTTAATAAAAAAAAATATATATAAAACAAAAGAATATCGCAAGTGTCAAAAGGTCGTTAGTGAATCCTGGCAAGGTCGCCAAAATTGTTAAGCCGTCTCTTAATTTACTTACATTTCCAGGCTCTAGGCGTAACCAAACAAAAAGTGAAGTAAGTTGTAAGAGAATAAAAATAAGTAAAGTAAACCTTTAAGCATTTAATTGATTAAATATTAACACAATAAAGAGCCTCGTAGGCTGTCACAACAAATTGATTCACCATCGAGACTTTTAAAACACAAGTGATACAAAACATCGAAACATCAAAAGAATAAAAATAAAGCATTGGATTACGTTAACACTGAATTACTTGAATACAACTAAGCAAATACTGATGGACACAAACAGAGACATAAATAGGTACTCACATAGATATACCACATTGGTGGCGACAGGAACAACACAAATAAATGAAGTATAAGTGACAAGTGACACTCAAAGGATGTGGACTGTATGACAGGAGAATTGAACTAACTCCGTCAGTTGGTGGGTCCTATATATAAGGTCGGTTCCCGCCACTAGACCCGCCGGTGGGTCGTTTTAAAGATGCAGATGGTCGTTAGAGAACAAAGAATACTGGTTACAATACAAAATGGGTTTGAACAAATAACAGTTAAAACCTTAACAGCACAGGGTAAGGTGATTAGATTATATAATAGTGAATACAACACAGCATTACAGGAATAATATGGAAGCATGTTATATAAAAAAAAAGGAAAATACGACACGGTCGTAACACTTCCCCCCCATAAAATAAAATTTTGCTAGCACAAATTTTGATACGACACAAGTGTTCATTCTGTGGGTCTAGATAACATATCAGCCAGCACATTGTCGGAACCCTTAACATGTATAACATGTAAATTATAGTTCTGGAGGAACAAACTCCAGCGAATTAATCTCTGGTTTTTTAACTTGAATGCTTTGAGAAATTGCAATGGTTTGTGATCTGTATAAATTACAATAGGCCTACTTGGTAATAAATAATAACTGAAATGTTGCAAAGCTAGGATAATGGACAGCAATTCTTTTTCCACTGTTGCATAGCGGGTTTGAGCTGGATTGAATTTTTTACTATAAAATGCCACTGGGTGGTCTACACGGTCATCATCCTCTTGCAACAGGGCAGAACCTGCAGCAAGATCACTAGCATCACAGGCTAGCTTGAAAGGCTTAGAAAAATTAGGGGCTCTCAAAATAGGATATAAGCATAATACATTTTTCAAGTTTTGAAAAGAATCCTGATGCGTTGAAGTCCAACAAAAAATATTACCCTTCTTCAACAAATCAGTAAGGGGAAGTGCCAACTCGGCAAAATTACAAATATATCTCCGGTAATAACCCACACAACCCAAAAATCTGCGCACTTGTCGTTTGTTAGATGGAACAGGCATCTAAGAAATAGTGTCACACCTTGCTGTGGGAGGCGCAAGTTTCCCCAATCCAATTACATGTCCCAGATACAAGAGTTGAGCACAAACAAATTCCGACTTGGCAAAGTTTATAACAAGTCCTACATTTTCTAACTCAGTGAAGAGATCGTCTAGCTGACATACTGTAAATGGTCTAACCAAGTGTCAGAAACAAAAATTACATCTAAATATACTACACAACCAAGCCAATTGGCCGTGACATCAGCCTTTGTAACGTAGCAGGGGCATTGCAAAGCCCAAAAGGAATAACATTAAATTTATAGTTCTTACCTAATGTCACAAAACTGGATATGTTTTTAACACAACCGGTCAAGTACTTGCCAAAACCCTCGAAGGCAATCAATCTTAGAGAGGAACTTAGCGTTCCTGATTGCTTCGATGCAGTCGTCGACTCTTGGTAGAGGGAAGCTGTCCTTGTTGGTGACGGCGTTGACCGTGAGGAAGTTGTAGTGGACGTCTCCCCTACAAACTGCCACGCCACCACCTGCTACCGCCTTCCCTAGCAACCAAGCGTCTCCCCTACAAACTGCCACGCCACCACCTGCTACCCCCTTCCATAGCAACCAAGCGTATCCGCATTCCAATGCCCGCCGTATCTTAGCAACGGAACTAGTCACCGGCTACTTCTCGGGTTTTCCCACCATGACTCATAGCTGCTGCTGGGTGTATATAAGTTCTGTCTCTCCCTTGAGATTCAGTCTGACCAATCTTCTTGAACAAGCAACACCTCCTCCTCTGCCGCTCCCTGGCGACCCTCGCCTCTCCTCCGCCTGCCTGGCGGTCCTCGCTCCCGCCAGCGAGCATGTCCTTCTCTGAGCTTCCTCACCAACCACTCTCATTCTGACCAATCTTCTTGAACAAGCAACATCTCCTCCAGCAAGCTCCACGCTGTTAACATTTCATTCAACCAGGAGGCCAGCAACAGGCAACATCTTCTCTAACGGAGCTCCTGCACACCTACCTCCTTCAACACGCTACTCACCGAACGTCTTCTACTGAGCTGCTCCCCACCACACGGCATCTCCAGCACCAGACTGTCTATCATATAACTTATATATATTATATAAGAAAACCACATTAGAGTTTCCTTCCATCCTGAGTGCTAGACAACTTTAATATCTCGATACCCCTACAAAGTCAATGCAGAATCGAAGAGTGCCGTCCTTCTTTGGTACTAGAGTGACTGGTGAGCACCACTCGCTGGTAGGGAGCCTGCTTGATAGGCTTAGCAGAACCAACAACAACATCATGCACCACGGCAGTGGTACAGCCAGGCTGGTCTTGGAAGACAAGAGGATGTTGTTGGATGGCGGTCAGCACGTCAGCTCTCTGGTGTCCCGGTAGACGATGTAGCTTCCCCTGCAATTCCACGGAGTTGAGCTGCCAAACCCTGACTGATGACAGGGCGAGTGGACTTGCCCCTTTTCTTTCCTCTTCTTTCTCACCGTCTACCAAGAAGGTGTCAACGGCACACACGGGAACTGGATCGTCAGCAACAAATGGGGGTGCTGGGCGTGTGTGGTACAGCTTGATGGTGTTGACGTGACACAAGCACTGTAGTCGGCGCCTGTCAGGGGTAGAGATAGTATAATTCGTGGGGCTTACCTTCTTCACCACTCTATATGGCCCACTGAACTTCGCATGGAGCGGCTGTCCATGTCTCGGCAAGAGATTGAGTACTTGATCTATCTGGAACTCTCTGTGTCTGGCATGCTTGTCGTACCATGTCTTGGTCTTGGACTGCGACTGCTGTAAATGGTCTGCGGCAAGGCTCCAACAACTTAGAAGCTCCTCTTTAACATCTCCAACTAAACTTAATACATTAACGCTCTCTTCACTACTACCTAACAATCTATCTCTAGCTATGTGCAAAGGACCTCTTACTGGATGAGCGAACAGTAGAAGCAAGAGAAACAAAATGGATGATATTAGGGCCCTAGCAGCAACTTTCCTAAGAGGTACAGCATGCAAGTACCTAGTGGAGGCATGAATGACTGTAAATAAATATTTAAACCCACTAGAAGTTTTAGGCAGAGGGCCTACAATGTCACACTGTACTGTTGTAAAGGGCTCAGGTACGTGAGGAACTCTTACAAGTGGAAAAGGTGGAATAGCCTGATTGGCTTTGCCTACCTCTTGACAAAAATGACAGTACTTACAATATTTAGTGACATCTCTCCTCATACCTGGCCAATAGAACTTTCTGGCCAGCCTGTTGAACGTCTTTCGGACACCTTGATGTCCAGAAAAGCGACCGTCATGGGCCAGAGCTAGAACATGTTGTCTGTAAGTGTGTGGGATAACTATTTGAGTGACAGACGCCCAGTCCGCGTCTTCCTCTGACATAGTCGGTGGGAGCCAGCGGCGGCACAAAACACCGTCTTGACTGAAATATCTCGTGGTAGGGCCTGAATCAAACAAGAGCCGCAATGAATCGTCTTGCTCTTGCGCAGCTATTAAAGCAACTCTCCCGGTCACAGCATTAACTGCGGAAGAAATGTCTTGGGAAGCAATTGGGTTAGCAAAAAGTCCTTCTAAGGAAAGTGAATCGTCTACAACAGGAGTCGCATTATGATCCTTAGTCATTGACATAGAACGAGTCACAGCACACAAAGGGGAAACACCGGGCATATCATCTTCAAGTTGTTGCAGCTCTGCGGTAGATTCTGGTTTTTCCCGCAGCACAGGAGGTGGGGTTACGTTCCCCATTTGACCTCCCGCCAAATCGTTACCGAGTATGAGGTCCACTCCAGCAACAGGCAGCTCGTGCACGAAGGCTACGTTAGCTATCCCTGAAAAACAAGAAGACTTGACACGTACTAAAACCAAAGGAGCTACACCTTGACCCCAAAGGGATCCCAAAACGACGTATTTGTCGGTCTTCCTCGCCGCAACAACACTCTCTTTGATGAGAGTTTGGAGACAACCCGAGTCTCTCAAAATAGTGACTGGCGTTTCGACACCATCAACTTCTACCGTGCCTTGTGACAAAAAGGGACTAAAGGTACCAACGTCTGGGTCCTTCGCAAAACTCTCCTGGAAAACATCAAAGTCTCGTGAGGCGAGAACTGAAACTGCACTCTCTCGTACTACACCTTTTGTGAAAACCAACCCAATTGGCATGCTGTCAGCCTTACTCAAATCAGCCATCACTTCGACTGGTGACGTATTAGTCTCTTCAGTCACAATCATAGCTGGTTTGCCCGTATTTAGCTGCAGCCTTGTCCAACAATCCTTTGCCTTTTGACCTGGCTTTCCACAGTAACTACAAGGGTATGTAGAAAATTTGGATGCCCCATTAGGTGGCGAACGCGTCCAGCTCCTCCTGTCACGCACAAAATTACTATTATTAGTATTCCCTTGTCTCGCTCTGTGGAGAGAGGGATTAAAAGTCCTTTGAACCTGTGGGGGAATAACATCTTTGTTAGTCCTACCATGCCTCAAAACATATCCATCAGCATGCTTAGCAGCCTCTTCAATAGTACTAAATTCCCTATCTAATAAGTATAAGGTAACCTCTTCGTCGATGGTTCTCAAAAATTCCTCTGTGAGCATTAACTCAATCAGGGAGTCAAAATCACTCACTTCCTTGGAGTGTAACCACTTTGAGAATCCCTCTCTTTTACTCCTAGCAAATTCAAGGTGGGTCTGCTCTGCCTTCTTACGGAGGCCACGGAAGCGTTATCTGTACGCTTCAGGAACAAGGGCATAAGCCTTTAAAACTTCCTCCTTAATACACAAGTAATCCTTAGCGTCACTGTCTGTAAGAGACGAAAAAACACACAGAGCCTTACCTGTAAACGCCTGCTGAAGCAAAATGGGCCAAAACTCTATAGGCCACTTTAAAGTAGTAGCAAGTCTCTCGAAAGCAATGAAAAACTCATCAACTGTTTCCTCTGAAAACGTGGGTATTAGCCTAGCAGCACGTGCTGGACCGAAATGAGGAAAACTAGATCTAGGGGTGAGGCCATCGGTGCTAGAAGGGTTACTCTGACCGAGCTGTATACGCAGCCGCAAGTTTTCTGAATAGGATTCTTTCGCTTTAGCTTCAGCTTCCGCCTGACGTATTCCAACCTCTTTCGCCTTAGCTTCAGCCTCCGCCTGACGTATTCCAACTCTTCTCGCTATAGCTTCGGCCTCTTTCAATTTTATTTGTGACTCGAGAAGGCGTAATTCATCAGTCACTGACCCTGACTCAACTACGTTAACTTGACTAGCTTCACCGTGGTCTTCTCTTAAACTAATATCAACACTATCTCCTAACAGCTGACTACTTACCGCGTTCAACAATTTTACCTTACTGGCGCTGCTAGAAATTTCCATACCATAATACCCGCAAATTAATCTTAATTCATGTGCACTTAATTTTGAAATTTCCTCAACGGAGGGACTACCTGATATAAATGCAGCCACATCAGCTTGGGTAATGATAACCATGATGGCTAGTTAATAAAAAAAAATATATATAAAACAAAAGAATATCGCAAGTGTCAAAAGGTCGTTAGTGAATCCTGGCAAGGTCGCCAAAATTGTTACGCCGTCTCTTAATTTACTTACATTTCCAGGCTCTAGGCGTAACCAAACAAAAAGTGAAGTAAGTTATAAGAGAATAAAAATAAGTAAAGTAAACCTTTAAGCATTTAATTGATTAAATATTAACACAATAAAGAGCCTCGTAGGCTGTCACAACAAATTGATTCACCATCGAGACTTTTAAAACACAAGTGATACAAAACATCGAAACATCAAAAGAATAAAAATAAAGCATTGGATTACGTTAACACTGAATTACTTGAATACAACTAAGCAAATACTGATGGACACAAACAGAGACATAAATAGGTACTCACATAGATATACCACATTGGTGGCGACAGGAACAACACAAATAAATGAAGTATAAGTGACAAGTGACACTCAAAGGATGTGGACTGTATGACAGGAGAATTGAACTAACTCCGTCAGTTGGTGGGTCCTATATATAAGGTCGGTTCCCGCCACTAGACCCGCCGGTGGGTCGTTTTAACGATGCAGATGGTCGTTAGAGAACAAAGAATACTGGTTACAATACAAAATGGGTTTGAACAAATAACAGTTAAAACCTTAACAGCACAGGGTAAGGTGATTAGATTATATAATAGTGAATACAACACAGCATTACAGGATTAATATGGAAGCATGTTATATAAAAAAAAAGGAAAATACGACACGGTCGTAACACTTCCCCCCCATAAAATAAAATTTTGCTAGCACAAATTTTGATACGACACAAGTGTTCATTCTGTGGGTCTAGATAACATATCAGCCAGCACATTGTCGGAACCCTTAACATGTATAACATGTAAATTATAGTTCTGGAGGAACAAACTCCAGCGAATTAATCTCTGGTTTTTTAACTTGAATGCTTTGAGAAATTGCAATGGTTTGTGATCTGTATAAATTACAATAGGCCTACTTGGTAATAAATAATAACTGAAATGTTGCAAAGCTAGGATAATGGACAGCAATTCTTTTTCCACTGTTGCATAGCGGGTTTGAGCTGGATTGAATTTTTTACTATAAAATGCCACTGGGTGGTCTACACGGTCATCATCCTCTTGCAACAGGGCAGAACCTGCAGCAAGATCACTAGCATCACAGGCTAGCTTGAAAGGCTTAGAAAAATTAGGGGCTCTCAAAATAGGATATAAGCATAATACATTTTTCAAGTTTTGAAAAGAATCCTGATGCGTTGAAGTCCAACAAAAAATATTACCCTTCTTCAACAAATCAGTAAGGGGAAGTGCCAACTCGGCAAAATTACAAATATATCTCCGGTAATAACCCACACAACCCAAAAATCTGCGCACTTGTCGTTTGTTAGATGGAACAGGCATCTGAGAAATAGTGTCACACCTTGCTGTGGGAGGCGCAAGTTTCCCCAATCCAATTACATGTCCCAGATACAAGAGTTGAGCACAAACAAATTCCGACTTGGCAAAGTTTATAACAAGTCCTACATTTTCTAACTCAGTGAAGAGATCGTCTAGCTGACATACTGTAAATGGTCTAACCAAGTGTCAGAAACAAAAATTACATCTAAATATACTACACAACCAAGCCAATTGGCCGTGACATCAGCCTTTGTAACGTAGCAGGGGCATTGCAAAGCCCAAAAGGAATAACATTAAATTTATAGTTCTTACCTAATGTCACAAAACTGGATATGTTTTTAACACAACCGGTCAAGTACTTGCCAAAACCCTCGAAGGCAATCAATCTTAGAGAGGAACTTAGCGTTCCTGATTGCTTCGATGCAGTCGTCGACTCTTGGTAGAGGGAAGCTGTCCTTGTTGGTGACGGCGTTGACCGTGAGGAAGTTGTAGTGGACGTCTCCCCTACAAACTGCCACGCCACCACCTGCTACCGCCTTCCCTAGCAACCAAGCGTCTCCCCTACAAACTGCCACGCCACCACCTGCTACCCCCTTCCATAGCAACCAAGCGTATCCGCATTCCAATGCCCGCCGTATCTTAGCAACGGAACTAGTCACCGGCTACTTCTCGGGTTTTCCCACCATGACTCATAGCTGCTGCTGGGTGTATATAAGTTCTGTCTCTCCCTTGAGATTCAGTCTGACCAATCTTCTTGAACAAGCAACACCTCCTCCTCTGCCGCTCCCTGGCGACCCTCGCCTCTCCTCCGCCTGCCTGGCGGTCCTCGCTCCCGCCAGCGAGCATGTCCTTCTCTGAGCTTCCTCACCAACCACTCTCATTCTGACCAATCTTCTTGAACAAGCAACATCTCCTCCAGCAAGCTCCACGCTGTTAACATTTCATTCAACCAGGAGGCCAGCAACAGGCAACATCTTCTCTAACGGAGCTCCTGCACACCTACCTCCTTCAACACGCTACTCACCGAACGTCTTCTACTGAGCTGCTCCCCACCACACGGCATCTCCAGCACCAGACTGTCTATCATATAACTTATATATATTATATAAGAAAACCACATTAGAGTTTCCTTCCATCCTGAGTGCTAGACAACTTTAATATCTCGATACCCCTACAAAGTCAATGCAGAATCGAAGAGTGCCGTCCTTCTTTGGTACTAGAGTGACTGGTGAGCACCACTCGCTGGTAGGGAGCCTGCTTGATAGGCTTAGCAGAACCAACAACAACATCATGCACCACGGCAGTGGTACAGCCAGGCTGGTCTTGGAAGACAAGAGGATGTTGTTGGATGGCGGTCAGCACGTCAGCTCTCTGGTGTCCCGGTAGACGATGTAGCTTCCCCTGCAATTCCACGGAGTTGAGCTGCCAAACCCTGACTGATGACAGGGCGAGTGGACTTGCCCCTTTTCTTTCCTCTTCTTTCTCACCGTCTACCAAGAAGGTGTCAACGGCACACACGGGAACTGGATCGTCAGCAACAAATGGGGGTGCTGGGCGTGTGTGGTACAGCTTGATGGTGTTGACGTGACACAAGCACTGTAGTCGGCGCCTGTCAGGGGTAGAGATAGTATAATTCGTGGGGCTTACCTTCTTCACCACTCTATATGGCCCACTGAACTTCGCATGGAGCGGCTGTCCATGTCTCGGCAAGAGATTGAGTACTTGATCTATCTGGAACTCTCTGTGTCTGGCATGCTTGTCGTACCATGTCTTGGTCTTGGACTGCGACTGCTGTAAATGGTCTGCGGCAAGGCTCCAACAACTTAGAAGCTCCTCTTTAACATCTCCAACTAAACTTAATACATTAACGCTCTCTTCACTACTACCTAACAATCTATCTCTAGCTATGTGCAAAGGACCTCTTACTGGATGAGCGAACAGTAGAAGCAAGAGAAACAAAATGGATGATATTAGGGCCCTAGCAGCAACTTTCCTAAGAGGTACAGCATGCAAGTACCTAGTGGAGGCATGAATGACTGTAAATAAATATTTAAACCCACTAGAAGTTTTAGGCAGAGGGCCTACAATGTCACACTGTACTGTTGTAAAGGGCTCAGGTACGTGAGGAACTCTTACAAGTGGAAAAGGTGGAATAGCCTGATTGGCTTTGCCTACCTCTTGACAAAAATGACAGTACTTACAATATTTAGTGACATCTCTCCTCATACCTGGCCAATAGAACTTTCTGGCCAGCCTGTTGAACGTCTTTCGGACACCTTGATGTCCAGAAAAGCGACCGTCATGGGCCAGAGCTAGAACATGTTGTCTGTAAGTGTGTGGGATAACTATTTGAGTGACAGACGCCCAGTCCGCGTCTTCCTCTGACATAGTCGGTGGGAGCCAGCGGCGGCACAAAACACCGTCTTGACTGAAATATCTCGTGGTAGGGCCTGAATCAAACAAGAGCCGCAATGAATCGTCTTGCTCTTGCGCAGCTATTAAAGCAACTCTCCCGGTCACAGCATTAACTGCGGAAGAAATGTCTTGGGAAGCAATTGGGTTAGCAAAAAGTCCTTCTAAGGAAAGTGAATCGTCTACAACAGGAGTCGCATTATGATCCTTAGTCATTGACATAGAACGAGTCACAGCACACAAAGGGGAAACACCGGGCATATCATCTTCAAGTTGTTGCAGCTCTGCGGTAGATTCTGGTTTTTCCCGCAGCACAGGAGGTGGGGTTACGTTCCCCATTTGACCTCCCGCCAAATCGTTACCGAGTATGAGGTCCACTCCAGCAACAGGCAGCTCGTGCACGAAGGCTACGTTAGCTATCCCTGAAAAACAAGAAGACTTGACACGTACTAAAACCAAAGGAGCTACACCTTGACCCCAAAGGGATCCCAAAACGACGTATTTGTCGGTCTTCCTCGCCGCAACAACACTCTCTTTGATGAGAGTTTGGAGACAACCCGAGTCTCTCAAAATAGTGACTGGCGTTTCGACACCATCAACTTCTACCGTGCCTTGTGACAAAAAGGGACTAAAGGTACCAACGTCTGGGTCCTTCGCAAAACTCTCCTGGAAAACATCAAAGTCTCGTGAGGCGAGAACTGAAACTGCACTCTCTCGTACTACACCTTTTGTGAAAACCAACCCAATTGGCATGCTGTCAGCCTTACTCAAATCAGCCATCACTTCGACTGGTGACGTATTAGTCTCTTCAGTCACAATCATAGCTGGTTTGCCCGTATTTAGCTGCAGCCTTGTCCAACAATCCTTTGCCTTTTGACCTGGCTTTCCACAGTAACTACAAGGGTATGTAGAAAATTTGGATGCCCCATTAGGTGGCGAACGCGTCCAGCTCCTCCTGTCACGCACAAAATTACTATTATTAGTATTCCCTTGTCTCGCTCTGTGGAGAGAGGGATTAAAAGTCCTTTGAACCTGTGGGGGAATAACATCTTTGTTAGTCCTACCATGCCTCAAAACATATCCATCAGCATGCTTAGCAGCCTCTTCAATAGTACTAAATTCCCTATCTAATAAGTATAAGGTAACCTCTTCGTCGATGGTTCTCAAAAATTCCTCTGTGAGCATTAACTCAATCAGGGAGTCAAAATCACTCACTTCCTTGGAGTGTAACCACTTTGAGAATCCCTCTCTTTTACTCCTAGCAAATTCAAGGTGGGTCTGCTCTGCCTTCTTACGGAGGCCACGGAAGCGTTGTCTGTACGCTTCAGGAACAAGGGCATAAGCCTTTAAAACTTCCTTCTTAATACACAAGTAATCCTTAGCGTCACTGTCTGTAAGAGACGAAAAAACACACAGAGCCTTACCTGTAAACGCCTGCTGAAGCAAAATGGGCCAAAACTCTATAGGCCACTTTAAAGTAGTAGCAAGTCTCTCGAAAGCAATGAAAAACTCATCAACTGTTTCCTCTGAAAACGTGGGTATTAGCCTAGCAGCACGTGCTGGACCGAAATGAGGAAAACTAGATCTAGGGGTGAGGCCATCGGTGCTAGAAGGGTTACTCTGACCGAGCTGTATACGCAGCCGCAAGTTTTCTGAATAGGATTCTTTCGCTTTAGCTTCAGCTTCCGCCTGACGTATTCCAACCTCTTTCGCCTTAGCTTCAGCCTCCGCCTGACGTATTCCAACTCTTCTCGCTATAGCTTCGGCCTCTTTCAATTTTATTTGTGACTCGAGAAGGCGTAATTCATCAGTCACTGACCCTGACTCAACTACGTTAACTTGACTAGCTTCACCGTGGTCTTCTCTTAAACTAATATCAACACTATCTCCTAACAGCTGACTACTTACCGCGTTCAACAATTTTACCTTACTGGCGCTGCTAGAAATTTCCATACCATAATACCCGCAAATTAATCTTAATTCATGTGCACTTAATTTTGAAATTTCCTCAACGGAGGGACTACCTGATATAAATGCAGCCACATCAGCTTGGGTAATGATAACCATGATGGCTAGTTAATAAAAAAAAATATATATAAAACAAAAGAATATCGCAAGTGTCAAAAGGTCGTTAGTGAATCCTGGCAAGGTCGCCAAAATTGTTAAGCCGTCTCTTAATTTACTTACATTTCCAGGCTCTAGGCGTAACCAAACAAAAAGTGAAGTAAGTTATAAGAGAATAAAAATAAGTAAAGTAAACCTTTAAGCATTTAATTGATTAAATATTAACACAATAAAGAGCCTCGTAGGCTGTCACAACAAATTGATTCACCATCGAGACTTTTAAAACACAAGTGATACAAAACATCGAAACATCAAAAGAATAAAAATAAAGCATTGGATTACGTTAACACTGAATTACTTGAATACAACTAAGCAAATACTGATGGACACAAACAGAGACATAAATAGGTACTCACATAGATATACCACATTGGTGGCGACAGGAACAACACAAATAAATGAAGTATAAGTGACAAGTGACACTCAAAGGATGTGGACTGTATGACAGGAGAATTGAACTAACTCCGTCAGTTGGTGGGTCCTATATATAAGGTCGGTTCCCGCCACTAGACCCGCCGGTGGGTCGTTTTAAAGATGCAGATGGTCGTTAGAGAACAAAGAATACTGGTTACAATACAAAATGGGTTTGAACAAATAACAGTTAAAACCTTAACAGCACAGGGTAAGGTGATTAGATTATATAATAGTGAATACAACACAGCATTACAGGATTAATATGGAAGCATGTTATATAAAAAAAAAGGAAAATACGACACGGTCGTAACAATATTCCAGACGATTTTCTGTTCATCTGCCGTCGGCCCACCTCCGGCCGGGATGAAGGCCGGTCCACTGTTTGGGCTGTCTTCTCCTTAGATGACTCGTAAGGCAGGTTCCGCTGACCAGGGCTCGCCCTCCGTACGTGAGTGTCGGCGAGACCAAAGACCGTCCTGTCTTACACCTTCTACAGTGGTGAATCCCTCCCTGGCTGGGCTCACCAGGGTTCGTTGTGTGGCGATTCATTCCACACTCCTTAACTTCCTAAAGTAGAAAAATATTACATCTTCTTAATCCTAGACCAAGGGAGGACTTGAAAGAAGTGGCGTGGTGTGTGGTGGGTTTCGTGCTGCGTTCATCAAGCTGCTTTCATCATGCTGGTTCTTCTCTGCTCATATGTTGGTTGACGTCCGGCTGGCCATGGGTGGTACTGTGTGTGACATTTGACAGAGAAACAATCCTAAAGGGGTGATGGGTTAGTTGGAAGTGTATTCGCAAAAAAAAATGTTTACTTCAAAAGATTCTAACTATCACTGTACTGAACACTAAGGGGAATAGGCGTGAGCTCTTACGTTAAGTGCGCTGCCACCATTGTAATGAGACGAACACAATGAGAGGAAGAATAACATAAATAAGTAGGAAGTATAGAGAGTAGGAATGTAAAGATAGGAAACTTGGTAGCGTGGCCTGGATGTTATTTGCTCAGCGTCACTACGCTTATCCTATCTCGTATGTCAATACACATACATCACTTCTTAAAGGGACAACTTGTTAAACACCTCTTTGATACAACTATTTATTACTTCACTCAATGACATGAACACATTAATATCACTATTATATCGGGGTACTAACACATTATGCTTTACGTTACTTGACACTGACTCTCGGACACACCTGAATGAATACACTTCCCACAGTAGGTAACTCACCCTAGGACGTTCTGACAAGACTCACGTGTACCCTGACGTAGGCCCAGTGAGTGCTGGCTGGGCTGCCTCCTATGGGAGAATCTGCTTAGCTGGCGATGCCGTGGTCTGGTCGGGAGGTCTCCCTCCCGACCTAGGGAGGGGACGTGCGTGACTCTCGCTAGTGAACCGAGTGACGACCCGAACGGGAGAGAGGTGACAGCAACCAGAGTGAGAATCAGTATGACCAGAATCAGGATGATAATGGTACTGCAATGGTAATGGTAATCGTCATGCCCGTGGACGGGACTGTAGGGCCTTTATATGGGGTCGGCCCAGCCGGCTTCTGACCTCTAACAATTAACACTAAACTGGTTTGATCTGGATAGCTGTGTGCAGGTGTGGTCCTGCCCAGGCGTCTTGGCTAGGTGCGGTTGTAGGTCACCCGGCTCACGTCATTAGCGGGCGAGGTCAAGTCCCATGGGTCGACCTGAGGTGTGTCAACCCGGAATGTGGTGGTACCACGAGGTCTGTGGTGTACTTGCTGCTATATACGGCATAATTCTGGGCTGTAAGGTTTGGTCTGACAATCAATCATTACATAAGACACTCCCAGGTACACCCCTGACACTCCCAGGTACTCCTCTGACACTCCCAGGTACACCCCTGACACTCCCAGGTACACCTCAATCACTGCCACGTACACCTTAGACACTTCCAGGTACACCATTGACACTCCCAGGTACACCTCTGACACTCCCAGGTACACCCTGACACTCCAGGTACACCATGACACTCCCAGGTACTCCTCTGACACTCCCTGGTACACCTCTGACACTCCCAGGTACACCTCAGACACTCCCAGGTACACCTCTGACACTCCCATGTACACACCCTGACACTCCCATGTACACCTCTGACACTCCTTGGTACTCCATAGACACTCCCAGGTACACCTCAGACACTCCCAGGTACACCTCTAACTCTCTGTGGTACTCCTCTGACACTCCCATGTACACCCCTAACACTCAGAGGTACTCCTCTGACACTCCCAGGTACACCCCTGACACTCCCAGGTACACCTCAGACACTTCCAGGTACACCTCTAGACACTCCCAGGTACACCTCTGACACTCCCAGGTACACCTCTGACACTCCCTCGTACACACCTGACACTCCCAGGTACACCTCATGACACTCCCAGGTACACCTCTGACACTCCCAGGTACACCTCTGACACTCCCAGGTACACCTCTGACACTCCCAGGTACACCTCTGACACTCCCAGGTACACCTCTGACACTCCCAGGTACACCTCTGACACTCCCAGGTACACCTCAGACACTCCCAGGTACACCTCTGACACTCCAGGTACACCTCTGACACTCCCAGGTACACCTCAGACACTCCAGGTACACCTCTGACACTCCAGGTACACCCCCAGACACTCCAGGTACACCTGACACTCCCAGGTACACCTCTGACACTCCCAGGTACACCTCTGACACTCCCAGGTACACCTCTGACACTCCCAGGTACACCTCTGACACTCCCAGGTACACCTCAGACACTCCCAGGTACACCTCTGACACTCCCAGGTACACCTCTGACACTCCCAGGTACACCTCAGACACTCCCAGGTACACCTCAGACACTCCCAGGTACACCTCAGACACTCCCAGGTACACCTCTGACACTCCCAGGTACACCTCTGACACTCCCAGGTACACCTCTGACACTCCCAGGTACACCTCTGACACTCCCAGGTACACCTCTGACACTCCCAGGTACACCTCAGACACTCCCAGGTACACCTCTGACACTCCCAGGTACACCTCTGACACTCCCAGGTACACCTCTGACACTCCCAGGTACACCTCTGACACTCCCAGGTACACCTCTGACACTCCCAGGTACACCTCTGACACTCCCAGGTACACCTCTGACACTCCCAGGTACACCTCTGACACTCCCAGGTACACCTCTGACACTCCCAGGTACACCCTGACACTCCCAGGTACACCTCTGACACTCCCAGGTACACCTCTGACACTCCCAGGTACACCTCTGACACTCCCAGGTACACCTCTGACACTCCCAGGTACACCTCTGACACTCCCAGGTACACCTCTGACACTCCCAGGTACACCTCCGACACTCCCAGGTACACCTCTGACACTCCCAGGTACACCTCTGACACTCCCAGGTACACCTCTGACACTCCCAGGTACACCTCTGACACTCCCAGGTACACCTCTGACACTCCCAGGTACACCTCTGACACTCCCAGGTACACCTCTGACACTCCCAGGTACACCTCTGACACTCCCAGGTACACCTCTGACACTCCCAGGTACACCTCTGACACTCCCAGGTACACCTCTGACACTCCCAGGTACACCTCTGACACTCCCAGGTACACCTCTGACACTCCCAGGTACACCTCTGACACTCCCAGGTACACCTCTGACACTCCCAGGTACACCCTGACACTCCCAGGTACACCTCTGACACTCCAGGTACACCTCTGACACTCCCAGGTACACCTCTGACACTCCCAGGTACACCTCTGACACTCCCAGGTACACCTCCGACACTCCCAGGTACACCTCCGACACTCCCAGGTACACCTCTGACACTCCCAGGTACACCTCTGACACTCCCAGGTACACCTCTGACACTCCCAGGTACACCTCTGACACTCCCAGGTACACCTCTGACACTCCCAGGTACACCTCTGACACTCCAGGTACACCTCAGACACTCCCAGGTACACCTCAGACACTCCCAGGTACACCTCGACACTCCCAGGTACACCTCTGACACTCCCAGGTACACCTCTGACACTCCCAGGTACACCTCTGACACTCCCAGGTACACCTCTGACACTCCCAGGTACACCTCTGACACTCCCAGGTACACCTCTGACACTCCCAGGTACACCTCTGACACTCCCAGGTACACCTCCGACACTCCCAGGTACACCTCTGACACTCCCAGGTACACCTCTGACACTCCCAGGTACACCTCTGACACTCCCAGGTACACCTCTGACACTCCCAGGTACACCTCGACACTCCCAGGTACACCTCTGACACTCCCAGGTACACCTCTGACACTCCCAGGTACACCTCGACACTCCCAGGTACACCTCTGACACTCCCAGGTACACCTCTGACACTCCCAGGTACACCTCTGACACTCCCAGGTACACCTCTGACACTCCCAGGTACACCTCTGACACTCCCAGGTACACCTCAGACACTCCCAGGTACACCTCTGACACTCCCAGGTACACCTCTGACACTCCCAGGTACACCTCTGACACTCCCAGGTACACCCTGACACTCCCAGGTACACCTCTGACACTCCCAGGTACACCTCTGACACTCCCAGGTACACCTCTGACACTCCCAGGTACACCTCTGACACTCCCAGGTACACCTCTGACACTCCCAGGTACACCTCTGACACTCCCAGGTACACCTCTGACACTCCCAGGTACACCTCAGACACTCCCAGGTACACCTCTGACACTCCCAGGTACACCTCAGACACTCCCAGGTACACCTCAGACACTCCCAGGTACACCTCAGACACTCCCAGGTACACCTCTGACACTCCCAGGTACACCTCTGACACTCCCAGGTACACCTCTGACACTCCCAGGTACACCTCTGACACTCCCAGGTACACCTCTGACACTCCCAGGTACACCTCTGACACTCCCAGGTACACCTCTGACACTCCCAGGTACACCTCTGACACTCCCAGGTACACCTCTGACACTCCCAGGTACACCTCTGACACTCCCAGGTACACCTCTGACACTCCCAGGTACACCTCTGACACTCCCAGGTACACCTCTGACACTCCCAGGTACACCTCAGACACTCCCAGGTACACCTCTGACACTCCCAGGTACACCTCAGACACTCCCAGGTACACCTCTGACACTCCCAGGTACACCTCTGACACTCCCAGGTACACCTCTGACACTCCCAGGTACACCTCTGACACTCCCAGGTACACCTCTGACACTCCCAGGTACACCTCTGACACTCCCAGGTACACCTCTGACACTCCCAGGTACACCTCTGACACTCCCAGGTACACCTCTGACACTCCCAGGTACACCTCTGACACTCCCAGGTACACCTCTGACACTCCCAGGTACACCTCTGACACTCCCAGGTACACCTCTGACACTCCCAGGTACACCTCTGACACTCCCAGGTACACCTCAGACACTCCCAGGTACACCTCTGACACTCCCAGGTACACCTCTGACACTCCCAGGTACACCTCTGACACTCCCAGGTACACCTCTGACACTCCCAGGTACACCTCTGACACTCCCAGGTACACCTCTGACACTCCCAGGTACACCTCTGACACTCCCAGGTACACCTCTGACACTCCCAGGTACACCTCTGACACTCCCAGGTACACCTCTGACACTCCCAGGTACACCTCTGACACTCCCAGGTACACCTCTGACACTCCCAGGTACACCTCTGACACTCCCAGGTACACCTCTGACACTCCCAGGTACACCTCTGACACTCCCAGGTACACCTCTGACACTCCCAGGTACACCTCTGACACTCCCAGGTACACCTCTGACACTCCCAGGTACACCTCTGACACTCCCAGGTACACCTCTGACACTCCCAGGTACACCTCTGACACTCCCAGGTACACCTCTGACACTCCCAGGTACACCTCTGACACTCCAGGTACACCTCTGACACTCCCAGGTACACCTCTGACACTCCCAGGTACACCTCTGACACTCCCAGGTACACCTCTGACACTCCCAGGTACACCTCTGACACTCCCAGGTACACCTCTGACACTCCCAGGTACACCTCTGACACTCCCAGGTACACCTCTGACACTCCCAGGTACACCTCTGACACTCCCAGGTACACCTCTGACACTCCCAGGTACACCTCTGACACTCCCAGGTACACCTCTGACACTCCCAGGTACACCTCTGACACTCCCAGGTACACCTCTGACACTCCCAGGTACACCTCTGACACTCCAGGTACACCTCTGACACTCCCAGGTACACCTCTGACACTCCCAGGTACACCTCTGACACTCCCAGGTACACCTCTGACACTCCCAGGTACACCTCTGACACTCCCAGGTACACCTCTGACACTCCCAGGTACACCTCTGACACTCCCAGGTACACCTCTGACACTCCCAGGTACACCTCTGACACTCCCAGGTACACCTCTGACACTCCCAGGTACACCTCTGACACTCCCAGGTACACCTCTGACACTCCCAGGTACACCTCTGACACTCCCAGGTACACCTCTGACACTCCCAGGTACACCTCTGACACTCCCAGGTACACCTCGACACTCCCAGGTACACCTCTGACACTCCCAGGTACACCTCTGACACTCCCAGGTACACCTCTGACACTCCCAGGTACACCTCTGACACTCCCAGGTACACCTCTGACACTCCCAGGTACACCTCTGACACTCCCAGGTACACCTCTGACACTCCCAGGTACACCTCTGACACTCCCAGGTACACCTCTGACACTCCCAGGTACACCTCTGACACTCCCAGGTACACCTCTGACACTCCCAGGTACACCTCTGACACTCCCAGGTACACCTCTGACACTCCCAGGTACACCTCTGACACTCCCAGGTACACCTCTGACACTCCCAGGTACACCTCTGACACTCCCAGGTACACCTCTGACACTCCCAGGTACACCTCTGACACTCCCAGGTACACCTCTGACACTCCCAGGTACACCTCTGACACTCCCAGGTACACCTCTGACACTCCCAGGTACACCTCTGACACTCCCAGGTACACCTCTGACACTCCCAGGTACACCTCTGACACTCCCAGGTACACCTCTGACACTCCCAGGTACACCTCTGACACTCCCAGGTACACCTCTGACACTCCCAGGTACACCTCTGACACTCCCAGGTACACCTCAGACACTCCCAGGTACACCTCTGACACTCCCAGGTACACCTCTGACACTCCCAGGTACACCTCTGACACTCCCAGGTACACCTCTGACACTCCCAGGTACACCTCTGACACTCCCAGGTACACCTCTGACACTCCCAGGTACACCTCTGACACTCCCAGGTACACCTCTGACACTCCCAGGTACACCTCTGACACTCCCAGGTACACCTCTGACACTCCCAGGTACACCTCTGACACTCCCAGGTACACCTCTGACACTCCCAGGTACACCTCTGACACTCCCAGGTACACCTCTGACACTCCCAGGTACACCTCTGACACTCCCAGGTACACCTCTGACACTCCCAGGTACACCTCTGACACTCCCAGGTACACCTCGACACTCCCAGGTACACCTCTGACACTCCCAGGTACACCTCTGACACTCCCAGGTACACCTCTGACACTCCCAGGTACACCTCGACACTCCCAGGTACACCTCTGACACTCCCAGGTACACCTCTGACACTCCCAGGTACACCTCTGACACTCCCAGGTACACCTCTGACACTCCCAGGTACACCTCTGACACTCCCAGGTACACCTCTGACACTCCCAGGTACACCTCTGACACTCCCAGGTACACCTCTGACACTCCCAGGTACACCTCTGACACTCCCAGGTACACCTCTGACACTCCCAGGTACACCTCTGACACTCCCAGGTACACCTCTGACACTCCCAGGTACACCTCTGACACTCCCAGGTACACCTCTGACACTCCCAGGTACACCTCTGACACTCCCAGGTACACCTCTGACACTCCCAGGTACACCTCTGACACTCCCAGGTACACCTCTGACACTCCCAGGTACACCTCTGACACTCCCAGGTACACCTCTGACACTCCCAGGTACACCTCGACACTCCAGGTACACCTCTGACACTCCCAGGTACACCTCTGACACTCCCAGGTACACCTCTGACACTCCCAGGTACACCTCTGACACTCCCAGGTACACCTCTGACACTCCCAGGTACACCTCTGACACTCCCAGGTACACCTCTGACACTCCCAGGTACACCTCTGACACTCCCAGGTACACCTCTGACACTCCCAGGTACACCTCTGACACTCCCAGGTACACCTCTGACACTCCCAGGTACACCTCTGACACTCCCAGGTACACCTCTGACACTCCCAGGTACACCTCTGACACTCCCAGGTACACCTCTGACACTCCCAGGTACACCTCTGACACTCCCAGGTACACCTCTGACACTCCCAGGTACACCTCTGACACTCCCAGGTACACCTCTGACACTCCCAGGTACACCTCTGACACTCCCAGGTACACCTCTGACACTCCCAGGTACACCTCTGACACTCCCAGGTACACCTCTGACACTCCCAGGTACACCTCAGACACTCCCAGGTACACCTCTGACACTCCCAGGTACACCTCTGACACTCCCAGGTACACCTCTGACACTCCCAGGTACACCTCTGACACTCCCAGGTACACCTCTGACACTCCCAGGTACACCTCTGACACTCCCAGGTACACCTCTGACACTCCCAGGTACACCTCTGACACTCCCAGGTACACCTCTGACACTCCCAGGTACACCTCTGACACTCCCAGGTACACCTCTGACACTCCCAGGTACACCTCTGACACTCCCAGGTACACCTCTGACACTCCCAGGTACACCTCTGACACTCCCAGGTACACCTCTGACACTCCCAGGTACACCTCTGACACTCCCAGGTACACCTCTGACACTCCCAGGTACACCTCTGACACTCCCAGGTACACCTCTGACACTCCCAGGTACACCTCGACACTCCCAGGTACACCTCTGACACTCCCAGGTACACCTCTGACACTCCAGGTACACCTCTGACACTCCCAGGTACACCTCTGACACTCCCAGGTACACCTCTGACACTCCCAGGTACACCTCTGACACTCCCAGGTACACCTCTGACACTCCCAGGTACACCTCTGACACTCCCAGGTACACCTCTGACACTCCCAGGTACACCTCTGACACTCCCAGGTACACCTCTGACACTCCCAGGTACACCTCTGACACTCCCAGGTACACCTCTGACACTCCCAGGTACACCTCTGACACTCCCAGGTACACCTCTGACACTCCCAGGTACACCTCTGACACTCCCAGGTACACCTCTGACACTCCCAGGTACACCTCTGACACTCCCAGGTACACCTCTGACACTCCCAGGTACACCTCTGACACTCCCAGGTACACCTCTGACACTCCCAGGTACACCTCTGACACTCCCAGGTACACCTCTGACACTCCCAGGTACACCTCTGACACTCCCAGGTACACCTCTGACACTCCCAGGTACACCTCTGACACTCCCAGGTACACCTCTGACACTCCCAGGTACACCTCTGACACTCCCAGGTACACCTCTGACACTCCCAGGTACACCTCTGACACTCCCAGGTACACCTCTGACACTCCCAGGTACACCTCTGACACTCCCAGGTACACCTCTGACACTCCCAGGTACACCTCTGACACTCCCAGGTACACCTCTGACACTCCCAGGTACACCTCTGACACTCCCAGGTACACCTCTGACACTCCCAGGTACACCTCTGACACTCCCAGGTACACCTCTGACACTCCCAGGTACACCTCTGACACTCCCAGGTACACCTCTGACACTCCCAGGTACACCTCTGACACTCCCAGGTACACCTCTGACACTCCCAGGTACACCTCTGACACTCCCAGGTACACCTCTGACACTCCCAGGTACACCTCTGACACTCCCAGGTACACCTCTGACACTCCCAGGTACACCTCTGACACTCCCAGGTACACCTCTGACACTCCCAGGTACACCTCTGACACTCCCAGGTACACCTCTGACACTCCCAGGTACACCTCTGACACTCCCAGGTACACCTCTGACACTCCCAGGTACACCTCTGACACTCCCAGGTACACCTCTGACACTCCCAGGTACACCTCTGACACTCCCAGGTACACCTCTGACACTCCCAGGTACACCTCTGACACTCCCAGGTACACCTCTGACACTCCCAGGTACACCTCTGACACTCCCAGGTACACCTCTGACACTCCCAGGTACACCTCTGACACTCCCAGGTACACCTCTGACACTCCCAGGTACACCTCTGACACTCCCAGGTACACCTCTGACACTCCCAGGTACACCTCTGACACTCCCAGGTACACCTCTGACACTCCCAGGTACACCTCTGACACTCCCAGGTACACCTCTGACACTCCCAGGTACACCTCTGACACTCCCAGGTACACCTCTGACACTCCCAGGTACACCTCTGACACTCCCAGGTACACCTCTGACACTCCCAGGTACACCTCAGACACTCCAGGTACACCTCTGACACTCCCAGGTACACCTCTGACACTCCCAGGTACACCTCTGACACTCCCAGGTACACCTCTGACACTCCCAGGTACACCTCTGACACTCCCAGGTACACCTCTGACACTCCCAGGTACACCTCTGACACTCCCAGGTACACCTCTGACACTCCCAGGTACACCTCTGACACTCCCAGGTACACCTCTGACACTCCCAGGTACACCTCTGACACTCCCAGGTACACCTCTGACACTCCCAGGTACACCTCTGACACTCCCAGGTACACCTCTGACACTCCAGGTACACCTGACACTCCCAGGTACACCTCTGACACTCCCAGGTACACCTCTGACACTCCCAGGTACACCTCTGACACTCCCAGGTACACCTCTGACACTCCCAGGTACACCTCTGACACTCCCAGGTACACCTCTGACACTCCCAGGTACACCTCTGACACTCCCAGGTACACCTCTGACACTCCCAGGTACACCTCTGACACTCCCAGGTACACCTCTGACACTCCCAGGTACACCTCTGACACTCCCAGGTACACCTCTGACACTCCCAGGTACACCTCTGACACTCCCAGGTACACCTCTGACACTCCCAGGTACACCTCTGACACTCCCAGGTACACCTCTGACACTCCCAGGTACACCTCTGACACTCCCAGGTACACCTCTGACACTCCCAGGTACACCTCTGACACTCCCAGGTACACCTCAGACACTCCCAGGTACACCTCTGACACTCCCAGGTACACCTCTGACACTCCCAGGTACACCTCTGACACTCCCAGGTACACCTCTGACACTCCCAGGTACACCTCTGACACTCCCAGGTACACCTCTGACACTCCCAGGTACACCTCTGACACTCCCAGGTACACCTCTGACACTCCCAGGTACACCTCTGACACTCCCAGGTACACCTCTGACACTCCCAGGTACACCTCTGACACTCCCAGGTACACCTCTGACACTCCCAGGTACACCTCTGACACTCCCAGGTACACCTCTGACACTCCCAGGTACACCTCTGACACTCCCAGGTACACCTCTGACACTCCCAGGTACACCTCTGACACTCCCAGGTACACCTCTGACACTCCCAGGTACACCTCTGACACTCCCAGGTACACCTCTGACACTCCCAGGTACACCTCAGACACTCCCAGGTACACCTCTGACACTCCCAGGTACACCTCTGACACTCCCAGGTACACCTCTGACACTCCCAGGTACACCTCTGACACTCCCAGGTACACCTCTGACACTCCCAGGTACACCTCTGACACTCCCAGGTACACCTCTGACACTCCCAGGTACACCTCTGACACTCCCAGGTACACCTCTGACACTCCCAGGTACACCTCTGACACTCCCAGGTACACCTCTGACACTCCCAGGTACACCTCTGACACTCCCAGGTACACCTCTGACACTCCCAGGTACACCTCTGACACTCCCAGGTACACCTCTGACACTCCCAGGTACACCTCTGACACTCCCAGGTACACCTCTGACACTCCCAGGTACACCTCTGACACTCCCAGGTACACCTCTGACACTCCCAGGTACACCTCTGACACTCCCAGGTACACCTCTGACACTCCCAGGTACACCTCTGACACTCCCAGGTACACCTCAGACACTCCCAGGTACACCTCTGACACTCCCAGGTACACCTCTGACACTCCCAGGTACACCTCTGACACTCCCAGGTACACCTCTGACACTCCCAGGTACACCTCTGACACTCCCAGGTACACCTCTGACACTCCCAGGTACACCTCTGACACTCCCAGGTACACCTCTGACACTCCCAGGTACACCTCTGACACTCCCAGGTACACCTCTGACACTCCCAGGTACACCTCTGACACTCCCAGGTACACCTCTGACACTCCCAGGTACACCTCTGACACTCCCAGGTACACCTCTGACACTCCCAGGTACACCTCTGACACTCCCAGGTACACCTCTGACACTCCCAGGTACACCTCTGACACTCCCAGGTACACCTCTGACACTCCCAGGTACACCTCTGACACTCCCAGTACACCTCTGACACTCCCAGGTACACCTCTGACACTCCCAGGTACACCTCTGACACTCCCAGGTACACCTCTGACACTCCCAGGTACACCTCTGACACTCCCAGGTACACCTCTGACACTCCCAGGTACACCTCTGACACTCCCAGGTACACCTCTGACACTCCCAGGTACACCTCTGACACTCCCAGGTACACCTCTGACACTCCCAGGTACACCTCTGACACTCCCAGGTACACCTCTGACACTCCCAGGTACACCTCTGACACTCCCAGGTACACCTCTGACACTCCCAGGTACACCTCTGACACTCCCAGGTACACCTCTGACACTCCCAGGTACACCTCGACACTCCCAGGTACACCTCTGACACTCCCAGGTACACCTCTGACACTCCCAGGTACACCTCGACACTCCCAGGTACACCTCTGACACTCCCAGGTACACCTCTGACACTCCCAGGTACACCTCTGACACTCCCAGGTACACCTCTGACACTCCCAGGTACACCTCTGACACTCCCAGGTACACCTCTGACACTCCCAGGTACACCTCTGACACTCCCAGGTACACCTCTGACACTCCCAGGTACACCTCTGACACTCCCAGGTACACCTCTGACACTCCCAGGTACACCTCTGACACTCCCAGGTACACCTCTGACACTCCCAGGTACACCTCTGACACTCCCAGGTACACCTCTGACACTCCCAGGTACACCTCTGACACTCCCAGGTACACCTCTGACACTCCCAGGTACACCTCTGACACTCCCAGGTACACCTCTGACACTCCCAGGTACACCTCTGACACTCCCAGGTACACCTCTGACACTCCCAGGTACACCTCTGACACTCCCAGGTACACCTCTGACACTCCCAGGTACACCTCTGACACTCCCAGGTACACCTCTGACACTCCCAGGTACACCTCTGACACTCCCAGGTACACCTCTGACACTCCCAGGTACACCTCTGACACTCCCAGGTACACCTCTGACACTCCCAGGTACACCTCTGACACTCCCAGGTACACCTCTGACACTCCAGGTACACCTCTGACACTCCCAGGTACACCTCTGACACTCCCAGGTACACCTCTGACACTCCAGGTACACCTCTGACACTCCCAGGTACACCTCTGACACTCCCAGGTACACCTCTGACACTCCCAGGTACACCTCTGACACTCCCAGGTACACCTCTGACACTCCCAGGTACACCTCTGACACTCCCAGGTACACCTCTGACACTCCCAGGTACACCTCGACACTCCCAGGTACACCTCTGACACTCCCAGGTACACCTCTGACACTCCCAGGTACACCTCTGACACTCCCAGGTACACCTCTGACACTCCCAGGTACACCTCTGACACTCCCAGGTACACCTCTGACACTCCCAGGTACACCTCTGACACTCCCAGGTACACCTCTGACACTCCCAGGTACACCTCTGACACTCCCAGGTACACCTCTGACACTCCCAGGTACACCTCTGACACTCCCAGGTACACCTCTGACACTCCCAGGTACACCTCTGACACTCCCAGGTACACCTCTGACACTCCCAGGTACACCTCTGACACTCCCAGGTACACCTCTGACACTCCCAGGTACACCTCTGACACTCCCAGGTACACCTCTGACACTCCCAGGTACACCTCTGACACTCCCAGGTACACCTCTGACACTCCCAGGTACACCTCTGACACTCCCAGGTACACCTCTGACACTCCCAGGTACACCTCTGACACTCCCAGGTACACCTCTGACACTCCCAGGTACACCTCTGACACTCCCAGGTACACCTCTGACACTCCCAGGTACACCTCTGACACTCCCAGGTACACCTCTGACACTCCCAGGTACACCTCTGACACTCCCAGGTACACCTCTGACACTCCCAGGTACACCTCTGACACTCCCAGGTACACCTCTGACACTCCCAGTTGCACTTTTGACACTGCCAGGTACACCTCAGACACTGCCACCTTATACACTCCCAGGTACACCCCTGACACTCCCAGGTACACCTCTGACACTCCCTGGTACACCTCTGACACTCCCAGGTACACCTCACACCTGTATGTATATTATGTATGCTGGATTATATATTATGTATGTATATTATGTATGTGCTCCATTTATGTAGCTAGCAGCGTGTGGCAATGTTATTACCATATCCCACATGCCTAATTAATGTGCCTGGCGACGTATGGAAGCTGCTAATGTATCACTTGCCATACGTCGTCTATAGCAGTTGACAAGGAGCCTAGCCAGGGAGAGTGCTGCTCCCCTTTGTGTACATACTCTTATCCAGTAAACCGAACCTACAAAACTATACAGGTGTTTGTGTTCTCTCCTGTATATAGAACTTATTATTCAGAACCTAACATGGCGCAGTGCGTAGTCTTACTGGATAATTACGAGTGACAGTGCAAAGTCTGTGGAAAGCCGGATGGACTCCTCCTCGCCTTGGGTCAACTCCCGCGCGTCACCTCTCCTCGAAGAATTTCAGCAACTTTGAGCAGTGTCAGTGACAGTGATTTTCTGTGAAGTGTTTAGTGCATTGTGTGTTTCGTGCCATTCATGTGTGACCTTGTTCTAAAGGATTCCCAAGGTATACGGCACGTTCTGGGCATTTGTAAGGAGTAGAGTTCAGTGCACCCGTCTCTGACCGCGTCCTGAGGGTAACTGGACTGACTGGGAGTCGCCGCGCCTCTCCCTCCACCCCCTCACAGCGTCGTCTCCACCACCCCTTCACAGCTCGAGGCGAGACGCTCTCACTGCCGGGACACACACTCACACATACACGTACTAACACTCGCTGACCGCGCGGCTTCCTTATATATATTTTATATATATAATCTACTTATCTGTGTATTTAATTAATTTTTTGTCTGAAATCTTGTTGATACGACGGGCTGACCGGTCAACACTGATTTAAGACATAGTACACAGATGAAGTAGTTATGTCTCACGCCTTACGTAGCCGTGGACCCAGCGCCTGGATGAGTCAGGCGGGTGATAGCCCCGCAGAGATGGATGACCAGGCCGGCCACGACGCTCCAGCCCCCACATCGCGCAGTCCCTCACCTCAATATTCAGCGTTGTCTCCAGAGATAATTGCTTTACTGAAGTTTATGAGAGATGAGAAACGCGAGGATGAAGCCCACAGACGTTTGGCGGATGAGCACAGAAGGCAAGCAGAGGCAGAACGAGACAACCAACGGAGATTGGAAGACAGTGAACGGTTTGAAGCCTTGATATCTCGCCTCACTGTTAACCAAGCCCCTGGCTCTAACACTGCCTCGGTACTGACTGGTTCAGATACCTCATCCATGCTTCCTTCACACCCCCCAGCCCCACCTAAAGCAGCAGCTCAAACACCGCCCATCTTGAAGCCTGATGTGAATTTCCAGACTTTTCGTGAATGGCGGCGACGGTGGACTGATTATTCTACAATGGTGGATCTCCAGAGTTTGTCACAGCCTAAACAACTCATCCAGCTGCGTATGTGCCTGTCCTTGGAAATTCAGCGTGTCTTGGAACATACGTTGCAGGTACCCCCAACCTCTTCGCTGTCTGTAGAGGAGGTACTGGACGTTCTACAACGGCACATCAAAGGACAGCAGAATGAAGCTCTGCGCAGGAGGGAATTGTTTAGCTGCAGACAGTTGGAGGGTGAGTCTTTTGATGCCTTTTACGTACGTCTTAAGAGAGCCTCGGAAGAGGTAGATATATGTCCAGGCCACCACCAGCAGTGCGAGGAGACCCAGTTGAAGCAGGTGATCCTGATGGGTGTTAAGGACGAGGAACTTGTCCAACGCCTCACCTCCCTCGACTCTTCCTCTTCTCTTAAGGATGTGTCGACGATATGTCGCTCCTATGAGGCTGCCAGGTGTGCCACCTCTGCCATCCGTGCTCCCCCTACAGCTGTACGCGCTGTGTCCCGGTACAAGAAGGACAAGAAGTCCGTTCCTACGCCTTCGCCCACCACGTCCACGCCCGGTTTATTTTGCAACAACTGTGGTAAGCAGCACGGAACACAGGTGTGTCCAGCTGCTCAGTCTACCTGCAACAGTTGTGACCGTAAGGGCCACTGGTCACTCACAGTACGGTGCCCAGCCAAACGCGTCCAGTGCAATGTGTGTGGTCGTCTGGGCCACTATGACAAGTGTTGCCCTTCCAACAAACCCAAGGGACCGCGTCGGCGGAAGCTTCAGCCCCCTTCCACCAGAGAGGGCCGCCCACAGTCTTCCAATCAGAGGCACGACGACTCCTGACAACGCTCGAGCCACATTAGGAATGTGTGCTCCCCCCCGCGTCCCAGGACCAAAGTCCCCCAGTACATCAGTGTCATCGTGACCTACGGCGGTGTGTCATCCCGTCTTCAGATGTTGCCCGACACCGGCGCTGATGCTACAGTCATCGGTCCCCAGCATTTGCAATGCTTGGGGCTCTCTCCAAGTGATCTAGGACCGCCCCCCAAGGATCTCCGCTTTATGGCAGATGGTTCACAGATGACCCCGGCCCTAGGTTCACTCTATGCACACGTCACCTTTGGCAACAGGTCGTGTCAAGCCTGGATTGATGTGCATAATGGCGTCCCGACTCCTTTGCTGTCCTACAGACATTGCCAAGAGTTGGCCATCATCTCCCAGGACTTCCCAACACCGATTCTCGAGGTAAAACACGCCAACAGGGTGCACGAAGGGAGCAGCAACTACCCTGCTGCCGCCCTACCCCTACCTCTGGCCAGTGACACCTCTCCTTCGGTAGTTGTCCCTGCTGCTTCAAGTCTCCACGCCTTGGCTCGCCTCCACGACAGTCACTGTGGAGCCGAGGCCACCAAACGGCGTGCAAGACAGACTGTGTTCCGGCCTGGCATCGACCCCGACATCTCCAATGCTGTCCAGGTGTGTAAGCCCCGCCACGTATTACAACCCAGCCAGCAGCAGGAACCCTTTATGAGTGACGACAACCCCACCCGCCCCTTTGAGTCTGTGTCGGCCGACTTTTTCTGTGTGTCAGGAAAGTCCTTCCTCGTTATCGTCGACCGTCTCTCTGGTTGGCCGGTTGTCATCAAGTGCGGTAATGACACGACGTCTGCCGCCACCATCAGCAAGTTCCGCCACTACTTCCGTGACGTGGGCGTTCCTGTACGCCTGCGAACCGACGGAGGGCCTCAGTTCACAAGCCGGGACTTTGCTGCGTTCCTTGACCGATGGGGAGTCCGGCATGTGTTGTCATCGCCCCATTACCCGCAGTCCAACGGCCACGCTGAGGCTGCTGTCAAATCCCTGAAGCACCTCATCCTTAAGGTGGCCCCTTCTGGGAACATTGACTGCGAGGCCTTCGACAGGGGTCTTCTTGAACTCCGCAACACACCTAACTACACCGGACGCTCCCCTGCCCAGGTTTTGTATGGACGCCCCCTTCGTTCTTGTGTCCCTGCTCACCCTCAATCCTTCTCCAAGGAGTGGCAGGCCAAGACAGAGGATTGTGATCGCCGAGCCGCCGAACGTGTTCAGGACGTCGTCGCCCGCTACAATGACCACGCCCGTTCTCTCCCCAGGTTGAGTGTCGGCACCCAAGTCCGTGTTCAGGACCCGACCTCCCTACGTTGGGACAAAGTAGGCGTAGTTATGGGTCTCGGCAGGTCACGGGACTACCAGGTGCGGTTACCCAGTGGTCGTGTGTGGTGGAGGAACCGCCGTTTTCTCCGCCCTGTAACAATGCCTTCCGCTGGCCCCGCCACCAGTGTTGAGTCCCATACCCTTCCCAGTGATGAAGTCCCTCGACGCTCAGAACGGATCCAAAAGAAAAGGTCCGCTCAAGACTTTGCTATGAGCGTATAGGGGGGAGGGAGGTGTATGTATATTATGTATGCTGGATTATATATTATGTATGTATATTATGTATGTGCTCCATTTATGTAGCTAGCAGCGTGTGGCAATGTTATTACCATATCCCACATGCCTAATTAATGTGCCTGGCGACGTATGGAAGCTGCTAATGTATCACTTGCCATACGTCGCCTATAGCAGTTGACAAGGAGCCTAGCCAGGGAGACCGCTGCTCTCCTTTGTGTACATACTCTTATCCAGTAAACCGAACCTACAAAACTATACAGGTGTTTGTGTTCTCTCCTGTATATAGAACTTATTATTCAGAACCAAACAACTTCCACGTACACCTTAGTCACTTCCAGGTACACCTCTAACACTCTGTGGTACTCCTCTGACACTCCCAGGTACACCTCAGACACTCCCAGGTACACCACTGACACTCCCAGGTACACACCCTGACACTCCCAGGTACACCTCCGACACTCCCAGGTACACCTCCGACACTCCCAGGAACACCTCTGACACACCCAGGTACACCACCGACACTCCCAGGTACACCCCTGACACTCCCAGGTACACCTGTGACACTCCCAGGTACACCTCCGACACTCCCAGGAACACCCCTGACACTCCCAGGTACACCCCTGACACTCCCAGGTACACCCCTGACACTCCCAGGTACACCTCTGACTCTCCCAGGTACACCTCTGACTCTCCCAGGTACACCTCCGACACTCCCAGGTACACCTCTGACACTCCCAGGTACACCTCTGACACTCCCAGGTACACCTCTGACACTCCCAGGTACACCTCTGACACTCCCAGGTACACCTCTGACACTCCCAGGTACACCTCTGACACTCCCAGGTACACCTCTGACACTCCCAGGTACACCTCTGACACTCCCAGGTACACCTCTGACACTCCCAGGTACACCTCTGACACTCCCAGGTACACCTCTGACACTCCCAGGTACACCTCTGACACTCCCAGGTACACCTCTGACACTCCCAGGTACACCTCTGACACTCCCAGGTACACCTCTGACACTCCCAGGTACACCTCTGACACTCCCAGGTACACCTCTGACACTCCCAGGTACACCTCTGACACTCCCAGGTACACCTCTGACACTCCCAGGTACACCTCTGACACTCCCAGGTACACCTCTGACACTCCCAGGTACACCTCTGACACTCCCAGGTACACCTCTGACACTCCCAGGTACACCTCTGACACTCCCAGGTACACCTCTGACACTCCCAGGTACACCTCTGACACTCCCAGGTACACCTCTGACACTCCCAGGTACACCTCCGACACTCCCAGGTACACCTCTGACACTCCCAGGTACACCTCTGACACTCCCAGGTACACCTCTGACACTCCCAGGTACACCTCTGACACTCCCAGGTACACCTCTGACACTCCCAGGTACACCTCTGACACTCCCAGGTACACCTCTGACACTCCCAGGTACACCTCTGACACTCCCAGGTACACCTCTGACACTCCCAGGTACACCTCTGACACTCCCAGGTACACCTCTGACACTCCCAGGTACACCTCTGACACTCCCAGGTACACCTCTGACACTCCCAGGTACACCTCTGACACTCCCAGGTACACCTCTGACACTCCCAGGTACACCTCTGACACTCCCAGGTACACCTCTGACACTCCCAGGTACACCTCTGACACTCCCAGGTACACCTCTGACACTCCCAGGTACACCTCTGACACTCCCAGGTACACCTCTGACACTCCCAGGTACACCTCTGACACTCCCAGGTACACCTCTGACACTCCCAGGTACACCTCTGACACTCCCAGGTACACCTCTGACACTCCCAGGTACACCTCTGACACTCCCAGGTACACCTCTGACACTCCCAGGTACACCTCTGACACTCCCAGGTACACCTCTGACACTCCCAGGTACACCTCTGACACTCCCAGGTACACCTCTGACACTCCCAGGTACACCTCTGACACTCCCAGGTACACCTCTGACACTCCCAGGTACACCTCTGACACTCCCAGGTACACCTCTGACACTCCCAGGTACACCTCTGACACTCCCAGGTACACCTCTGACACTCCCAGGTACACCTCTGACACTCCCAGGTACACCTCTGACACTCCCAGGTACACCTCTGACACTCCCAGGTACACCTCTGACACTCCCAGGTACACCTCTGACACTCCCAGGTACACCTCTGACACTCCAGGTACACCTCTGACACTCCCAGGTACACCTCTGACACTCCCAGGTACACCTCTGACACTCCCAGGTACACCTCTGACACTCCCAGGTACACCTCTGACACTCCCAGGTACACCTCTGACACTCCCAGGTACACCTCTGACACTCCCAGGTACACCTCTGACACTCCCAGGTACACCTCTGACACTCCCAGGTACACCTCTGACACTCCCAGGTACACCTCTGACACTCCCAGGTACACCTCTGACACTCCCAGGTACACCTCTGACACTCCCAGGTACACCTCTGACACTCCCAGGTACACCTCAGACACTCCCAGGTACACCTCTGACACTCCCAGGTACACCTCTGACACTCCCAGGTACACCTCTGACACTCCCAGGTACACCTCTGACACTCCCAGGTACACCTCTGACACTCCCAGGTACACCTCTGACACTCCCAGGTACACCTCTGACACTCCCAGGTACACCTCTGACACTCCCAGGTACACCTCTGACACTCCCAGGTACACCTCTGACACTCCCAGGTACACCTCTGACACTCCCAGGTACACCTCTGACACTCCCAGGTACACCTCTGACACTCCAGGTACACCTCTGACACTCCCAGGTACACCTCTGACACTCCCAGGTACACCTCTGACACTCCCAGGTACACCTCTGACACTCCCAGGTACACCTCTGACACTCCCAGGTACACCTCTGACACTCCCAGGTACACCTCTGACACTCCCAGGTACACCTCTGACACTCCCAGGTACACCTCTGACACTCCCAGGTACACCTCTGACACTCCCAGGTACACCTCTGACACTCCCAGGTACACCTCTGACACTCCCAGGTACACCTCTGACACTCCCAGGTACACCTCTGACACTCCCAGGTACACCTCTGACACTCCCAGGTACACCTCTGACACTCCCAGGTACACCTCTGACACTCCCAGGTACACCTCTGACACTCCCAGGTACACCTCTGACACTCCCAGGTACACCTCTGACACTCCCAGGTACACCTCTGACACTCCCAGGTACACCTCTGACACTCCCAGGTACACCTCTGACACTCCCAGGTACACCTCTGACACTCCCAGGTACACCTCTGACACTCCCAGGTACACCTCTGACACTCCCAGGTACACCTCTGACACTCCCAGGTACACCTCTGACACTCCCAGGTACACCTCTGACACTCCCAGGTACACCTCAGACACTCCCAGGTACACCTCTGACACTCCCAGGTACACCTCTGACACTCCCAGGTACACCTCTGACACTCCCAGGTACACCTCTGACACTCCCAGGTACACCTCTGACACTCCCAGGTACACCTCTGACACTCCCAGGTACACCTCTGACACTCCCAGGTACACCTCTGACACTCCCAGGTACACCTCTGACACTCCAGGTACACCTCTGACACTCCCAGGTACACCTCTGACACTCCCAGGTACACCTCTGACACTCCCAGGTACACCTCTGACACTCCCAGGTACACCTCTGACACTCCCAGGTACACCTCTGACACTCCCAGGTACACCTCTGACACTCCCAGGTACACCTCTGACACTCCCAGGTACACCTCTGACACTCCCAGGTACACCTCTGACACTCCCAGGTACACCTCTGACACTCCCAGGTACACCTCTGACACTCCCAGGTACACCTCTGACACTCCCAGGTACACCTCTGACACTCCCAGGTACACCTCTGACACTCCCAGGTACACCTCTGACACTCCCAGGTACACCTCTGACACTCCCAGGTACACCTCTGACACTCCCAGGTACACCTCTGACACTCCCAGGTACACCTCTGACACTCCCAGGTACACCTCTGACACTCCCAGGTACACCTCTGACACTCCCAGGTACACCTCTGACACTCCCAGGTACACCTCTGACACTCCCAGGTACACCTCTGACACTCCCAGGTACACCTCTGACACTCCCAGGTACACCTCTGACACTCCCAGGTACACCTCTGACACTCCCAGGTACACCTCTGACACTCCCAGGTACACCTCTGACACTCCCAGGTACACCTCTGACACTCCCAGGTACACCTCTGACACTCCCAGGTACACCTCTGACACTCCCAGGTACACCTCTGACACTCCCAGGTACACCTCTGACACTCCCAGGTACACCTCTGACACTCCCAGGTACACCTCTGACACTCCCAGGTACACCTCTGACACTCCCAGGTACACCTCTGACACTCCCAGGTACACCTCTGACACTCCCAGGTACACCTCTGACACTCCCAGGTACACCTCTGACACTCCCAGGTACACCTCAGACACTCCCAGGTACACCTCTGACACTCCCAGGTACACCTCTGACACTCCCAGGTACACCTCTGACACTCCCAGGTACACCTCAGACACTCCCAGGTACACCTCTGACACTCCCAGGTACACCTCTGACACTCCCAGGTACACCTCTGACACTCCCAGGTACACCTCTGACACTCCCAGGTACACCTCTGACACTCCCAGGTACACCTCTGACACTCCCAGGTACACCTCTGACACTCCCAGGTACACCTCTGACACTCCCAGGTACACCTCTGACACTCCCAGGTACACCTCTGACACTCCCAGGTACACCTCGACACTCCCAGGTACACCTCTGACACTCCCAGGTACACCTCTGACACTCCCAGGTACACCTCTGACACTCCCAGGTACACCTCTGACACTCCCAGGTACACCTCTGACACTCCCAGGTACACCTCTGACACTCCCAGGTACACCTCTGACACTCCCAGGTACACCTCTGACACTCCCAGGTACACCTCTGACACTCCCAGGTACACCTCTGACACTCCCAGGTACACCTCTGACACTCCCAGGTACACCTCTGACACTCCCAGGTACACCTCGACACTCCCAGGTACACCTCTGACACTCCCAGGTACACCTCTGACACTCCCAGGTACACCTCTGACACTCCCAGGTACACCTCTGACACTCCCAGGTACACCTCGACACTCCCAGGTACACCTCTGACACTCCCAGGTACACCTCTGACACTCCCAGGTACACCTCTGACACTCCCAGGTACACCTCTGACACTCCCAGGTACACCTACGACACTCCAGGTACACCTCTGACACTCCCAGGTACACCTCTGACACTCCCAGGTACACCTCTGACACTCCCAGGTACACCTCTGACACTCCCAGGTACACCTCTGACACTCCCAGGTACACCTCTGACACTCCCAGGTACACCTCTGACACTCCCAGGTACACCTCTGACACTCCCAGGTACACCTCTGACACTCCCAGGTACACCTCAGACACTCCCAGGTACACCTCTGACACTCCCAGGTACACCTCTGACACTCCCAGGTACACCTCTGACACTCCCAGGTACACCTCTGACACTCCCAGGTACACCTCTGACACTCCCAGGTACACCTCTGACACTCCCAGGTACACCTCTGACACTCCCAGGTACACCTCTGACACTCCCAGGTACACCTCTGACACTCCCAGGTACACCTCTGACACTCCCAGGTACACCTCTGACACTCCCAGGTACACCTCTGACACTCCCAGGTACACCTCTGACACTCCCAGGTACACCTCTGACACTCCCAGGTACACCTCTGACACTCCCAGGTACACCTCTGACACTCTGGTACACCTCTGACACTCCCAGGTACACCTCAGACACTCCCAGGTACACCTCAGACACTCCCAGGTACACCTCTAACTCTCTGTGGTACTCCTCTGACACTCCCAGGTGTTAGGTTCTGAATAATAAGTTCTATATACAGGAGAGAACACAAACACCTGTATAGTTTTGTAGGTTCGGTTTACTGGATAAGAGTATGTACACAGAGGAGAGCAGCGGTCTCCCTGGCTAGGCTCCTTGTCAACTGCTATAGGCGACGTATGGCAAGTGATACATTAGCAGCTTCCATACGTCGCCAGGCACATTAATTAGGCATGTGGGATATGGTAATAACATTGCCACACGCTGCTAGCTAGGCTGAATAATAATACATAATGGAGCACATACATAATATACATACATGATATATAATCCAGCATACATAATATACATACACCTCCCTCCCCCCTATACGCTCATAGCAAAGTCTTGAGCGGACCTTTTCTTTTGGATCCGTTCTGAGCGTCGAGGGACTTCATCACTGGGAAGGGTATGGGACTCAACACTGGTGGCGGGGCCAGCAGAAGGCATTGTTACGGGTCGGAGAAAACGGCGGTTCCTCCACCACACACGACCACTGGGTAACCGCACCTGGTAGTCCCGTGACCTGCCGAGACCCATGACTACGCCTACTTTGTCCCAACGTAGGGAGGTCGGGTCCTGAACACGGACTTGGGTGCCGACACTCAACCTGGGGAGAGAACGGGCGTGGTCATTGTAGCGGGCGACGACGTCCTGAACACGTTCGGCGGCTCGGCGATCACAATCCTCTGTCTTGGCCTGCCACTCCTTGGAGAAGGATTGAGGGTGAGCAGGGACACAAGAACGAAGGGGGCGTCCATACAAAACCTGGGCAGGGGAGCGTCCGGTGTAGTTAGGTGTGTTGCGGAGTTCAAGAAGACCCCTGTCGAAGGCCTCGCAGTCAATGTTCCCAGAAGGGGCCACCTTAAGGATGAGGTGCTTCAGGGATTTGACAGCAGCCTCAGCGTGGCCGTTGGACTGCGGGTAATGGGGCGATGACAACACATGCCGGACTCCCCATCGGTCAAGGAACACAGCAAAGTCCCGGCTTGTGAACTGAGGCCCTCCGTCGGTTCGCAGGCGTACAGGAACGCCCACGTCACGGAAGTAGTGGCGGAACTTGCTGATGGTGGCGGCAGACGTCGTGTCATTACCGCACTTGATGACAACCGGCCAACCAGAGAGACGGTCGACGATAACGAGGAAGGACTTTCCTGACACACAGAAAAAGTCGGCCGACACAGACTCAAAGGGGCGGGTGGGGTTGTCGTCACTCATGAAGGGTTCCTGCTGCTGGCTGGGTTGTAATACTTGGCAGGGCTCACACGCACGGACAACATTGGAGATGTCGGAGTTGATGCCGGGCCAGAACACAGTCTGTCGTGCACGTCGTTTGGTGGCCTCAGCTCCACGGTGACTGTCGTGAAGGCGGGCCAAGGCGTGGGGACGTGATGCAGCAGGGACAACTACACGTGCTCCGTACAGAACAAGGTCTCCGTCGCAGTAGAGTTCATCGCGGAGTTTCCAATACGGGAGCAGGGTGTTGTGAAGATCGTAGCGGTTGCTAGGAAATCCATTCCTCACACACTCGACGAGTCGGACGTAGGAAGGGTCATCTCGGGCCGCTGTTCGAAGGTCCTCCATTGCCTTGTCGTCATCTGGTGACAGGTCCGAACGAAGGGATTGGACGGCATGGAGAGTGACCACAGTCCTGACGGAAAGAGCGAGGTCGGCGTCGAGTACATGGTCTTCTGGAGTAGGGCGGCTGACAGGAGAGCGGGATAAGGCATCAGGGATGCAGAGCTCCTTACCAGCACGCCACACTGCAGTGAAGATGTACGCCGAGAGTTTCTCTTTCAGACGCTGGAGGCGAGGGTTCTCAACGGCGTCTAGCGTGTAGTGGTTGAGGATCGGGACAAGCGGGCGATGGTCGGTCACTAGGTGAAAGTATTGCAGGCCTATGAGGTAAAACCTGCACTTGGACATCGCCCAAACCGCAGCCAACAGCTCCAACTCAATAGTGGCGTAGCGCGTCTCAGTGTCAGAGAGGAAACGCGAGCCACACTGGACGAGCCGGAACTGCCCTCCACCATGATCCTGCAGTAGGGCGTATCCCACGCCATACAAGCGTGAGGCATCTGTCTGCAGAACTGTCGGCAAGGCTGGGTCAAACGTGGCGAGGACAGGTGGACGAGACAGGGCCTGTTTCACTTGCTGGAAGGCCTTGTCGTGGTCGGGGGTCCACAGGAATGTCCTCTTGGGGCTCATCAGGGGGCGAAGTGGTTGAGCAGCTGCGGAGATGTCCGACGAAAACTCTGCTAACTGGTTGACGAGACCGATGAAGGACCTCAAGTCGGTCAGGTTAGCAGGGGTGGGAAAATCCGTAATGGCGCGGACCTTTTCCGGGTCAGCTGCGATACCATTCCCTGAGAGGGTGTACCCACAAAAGTCAACTGAAGAGCTGGCCAGAACAAACTTGTCGGCATTTAGGGTAATGCCGTGCTTCCGGCACCTGTTGAGTACCTCGTAGATACGGCAGAGGTGATCCATATAATCCTCGTCGTACACGAGTATGTCGTCGACCACTTTCACGCAGTTTGCCAGACCTTGTAGAGCCATATCACCTCGAAGACAGAAAGCGTCTCCTGTAGCGGCGAATCCCATGGGGCCACGGCAATAACTGTAACGTCCATGCGGGGTGATGAAAGTTGTGAGTGGTCGGTCTTCTTCGGCAAGCTCTATCTGCCAGTATCCACACAGGGCGTCCATCGTCGTGAAGAAGCGCGCCTTCGGGTTCACGCTGCGTATGGCTGCAAAGGGCGTGGGAGAAGGGTGCGCAGGACGAGACACCTGGTTGTTGAGCTTGGAAAGGTCAGTGGTGATCCGAACACCACCTTTAGGTTTTGCGACGACAACCATCGGGTGACACCATGGAGACGGGTCATCGCCGGTTGGTACAATAATTTCTTGGGCGACCATGGAGTCCAGCTCGTTTTTGACCGCCTCGCGGAAGGCCAGGGGAACCAGTCGAGGGGTGTAAATAGCGAATGGCTTCGCGTCGTCCCTCAGGTGGATCCTCATGGGGGGGCCTGCCATCTTCTTGAGAGGCTTGGATTCCAGAGCGGACTTGGTCACCAGAACGTCGCTGAATTCCTTCAGGAAGTACTTCCGAGCATCCGAAGGAGAGGTGTCACTGGCAAGAGGCAGGGGTAGGGCGGCAGCAGGGTCGTTGCTGCTCCCTTTTTGCACCCTGTTGGCGTGTTTTACCTCAAGAATAGGTTTGGGGAAGTCCTGGGAGATGATGGCCAACTCCTGACAATGTCTGTAGGACAGCAAAGGAGTCTGGACACCGTTATGCACATCAATCCAGGCTTGACACGACCTGTTGCCAAAGGTGACTTGTGCTTGGAGTGAACCCAGGGCCGGGGTCATCTGTGAACCATCTGCCATAAAGCGGAGATCCTTGGGGGGCGGTCCTAGATCACTTGGAGAGAGCCCCAAGCATTGCAAATGCTGGGGACCGATGACTGTAGCATCAGCGCCGGTGTCGGGCAACATCTGAAGACGGGATGACACACCGCCGTAGGTCACAATGACACTGATGTACTGGGGGACTTTGGTCCTGGGACGCTGGGGGGAGCACACATTCCTAATGTGGCTCGAGCGTTGTCAAGAGTCGTCGTGCCTCTGATTGGAAGACTGTGGGCGGCCCTCTCTGGTGGAAGGGGGCTGAAGCTTCCGCCGACGCGGTCCCTTGGGTTTGTTGGAAGGGCAACACTTGTCATAGTGGCCCAGACGACCACACACATTGCACTGGACGCGTTTGGCTGGGCACCGTACTGTGAGTGACCAGTGGCCCTTACGGTCACAACTGTTGCAGGTAGACTGAGCAGCTGGACACACCTGTGTTCCGTGCTGCTTACCACAGTTGTTGCAAAATAAACCGGGCGTGGACGTGGTGGGCGAAGGCGTAGGAACAGACTTCTTGTCCTTCTTGTACCGGGACACAGCGCGTACAGCTGTAGGGGGAGCACGGATGGCAGAGGTGGCACACCTGGCAGCCTCATAGGAGCGACATATCGTCAACACATCCTTAAGAGAAGAGGAAGAGTCGAGGGAGGTGAGGCGTTGGACAAGTTCCTCGTCCTTAACACCCATCAGGATCACCTGCTTCAACTGGGTCTCCTCGCACTGCTGGTGGTGGCCTGGACATATATCTACCTCTTCCGAGGCTCTCTTAAGACGCACGTAAAAGGCATCAAAAGACTCACCCTCCATCTGTCTGCAGCTAAACAATTCCCTCCTGCGCAGAGCTTCATTCTGCTGTCCTTTGATGTGCCGTTGTAGAACGTCCAGTACCTCCTCTACAGACAGCGAAGAGGTTGGGGGTACCTGCAACGTATGTTCCAAGACACGCTGAATTTCCAAGGACAGGCACATACGCAGCTGGATGAGTTGTTTAGGCTGTGACAAACTCTGGAGATCCACCATTGTAGAATAATCAGTCCACCGTCGCCGCCATTCACGAAAAGTCTGGAAATTCACATCAGGCTTCAAGATGGGCGGTGTTTGAGCTGCTGCTTTAGGTGGGGCTGGGGGGTGTGAAGGAAGCATGGATGAGGTATCTGAACCAGTCAGTACCGAGGCAGTGTTAGAGCCAGGGGCTTGGTTAACAGTGAGGCGAGATATCAAGGCTTCAAACCGTTCACTGTCTTCCAATCTCCGTTGGTTGTCTCGTTCTGCCTCTGCTTGCCTTCTGTGCTCATCCGCCAAACGTCTGTGGGCTTCATCCTCGCGTTTCTCATCTCTCATAAACTTCAGTAAAGCAATTATCTCTGGAGACAACGCTGAATATTGAGGTGAGGGACTGCGCGATGTGGGGGCTGGAGCGTCGTGGCCGGCCTGGTCATCCATCTCTGCGGGGCTATCACCCGCCTGACTCATCCAGACGCTGGGTCCACGGCTACGTAAGGCGTGAGACATAACTACTTCCTCTGTGTACTATGTCTTAAATCAGTGTTGACCGGTCAGCCCGTCGTATCAACAAGATTTCAGACAAAAAATTAATTAAATACACAGATAAGTAGGTTATATATATAAAATATATATAAGAAGCCGCGCGGTCAGCGAGTGTTAGTACGTGTATGTGTGCGTGTGTGTGTGTCCCGGGCGGGTAGAGCGTCTCGCCCCAGCTGTGAGGGGGGGTGGAGGCGGCGCTGTGAGGGGGTGGAGGGAGAGGCGCGGCGACTCCCAGTCAGTCCAGTTACCCTCAGGACGCGGTCAGAGACGGGTGCACTGAACTCTACTCCTTACAAATGCCCAGAACGTGCCGTATACCTTGGGAATCCTTTAGAACAAGGTCACACATGAATGGCACGAAACACACAATGCACTAAACACTTCACAGAAAATCACTGTCACTGACACTGCTCAAAGTTGCTGAAATTCTTCGAGGAGAGGTGACGCGCGGGAGTTGACCCAAGGCGAGAGGGGTCCATAGCCGGCTTTCCACAAACTTTGCACTATCACTCGTAATTATCCAGTAAGATCGGATCACTGCGCCATGTTAGGTTCTGAATAATAAGTTCTATATACAGGAGAGAACACAAACACCTGTATAGTTTTGTAGGTTCGGTTTACTGGATAAGAGTATGTACACAGAGGAGAGCAGCGCTCTCCCTTGGCTAGGCTCCTGGTCAACTGCTATAGGCGACGTATGGCAAGTGATACATTAGCAGCTTCCATACGTCGCCAGGCACATTAATTAAGCATGTGGGATATGGTAATAACATTGCCACACGCTGCTAGCTAGGCTGAATAAATAATACATAAATGGAGCACATACATAATATACATACATGATATATAATCCAGCATACATAATATACATACACCAGGTACACCTCTGACACTCCCAGGTACACCTCTGACACTCCCAGGTACACCTCTGACACTCCCAGGTACACCTCTGACACTCCCAGGTACACCTCTGACACTCCCAGGTACACCTCACACTCCCGTACACCTTTGACACTCCAGGTACACCTCTGACACTCCCAGGTACACCTCTGACACTCCCAGGTACACCTCTGACACTCCCAGGTACACCTCTGACACTCCCAGGTACACCTCGACACTCCCAGGTACACTCTGACACTCCCAGGTACACCTCTGACACTCCAGGTACACCTCTGACACTCCCAGGTACACCTCTGACACTCCCAGGTACACCTCTGACACTCCCAGGTACACCTCTGACACTCCCAGGTACACCTCTGACACTCCCAGGTACACCTCTGACACTCCCAGGTACACCCCTGACACTCCCAGGTACACCTCTGACACTCCCAGGTACACCTCTGACACTCCCAGGTACACCTCTGACACTCCCAGGTACACCTCTGACACTCCCAGGTACACCTCTGACACTCCCAGGTACACCTCTGACACTCCCAGGTACACCTCTGACACTCCCAGGTACACCTCTGACACTCCCAGGTACACCTCTGACACTCCCAGGTACACCTCTGACACTCCCAGGTACACCTCTGACACTCCCAGGTACACCTCTGACACTCCCAGGTACACCTCTGACACTCCCAGGTACACCTCTGACACTCCCAGGTACACCTCTGACACTCCCAGGTACACCTCTGACACTCCCAGGTACACCTCTGACACTCCCAGGTACACCTCTGACACTCCCAGGTACACCTCTGACACTCCCAGGTACACCTCTGACACTCCCAGGTACACCTCTGACACTCCCAGGTACACCTCTGACACTCCCAGGTACACCTCTGACACTCCCAGGTACACCTCTGACACTCCCAGGTACACCTCTGACACTCCCAGGTACACCTCGACACTCCCAGGTACACCTCTGACACTCCCAGGTACACCTCTGACACTCCCAGGTACACCTCTGACACTCCCAGGTACACCTCGACACTCCCAGGTACACCTCTGACACTCCAGGTACACCTCTGACACTCCCAGGTACACCTCTGACACTCCCAGGTACACCTCTGACACTCCCAGGTACACCTCTGACACTCCCAGGTACACCTCTGACACTCCCAGGTACACCTCTGACACTCCCAGGTACACCTCTGACACTCCCAGGTACACCTCTGACACTCCCAGGTACACCTCTGTCACTCC
>CAUDMG010000948.1:0-10903 GCA_958450375.1 Homarus gammarus
GGGCCTATTAGGACTAAGGGCCCACTAGAACAGGGGCCTATTAGGACTAAGGCCCACTAGAACAGGGGCCTATTAGGACTAAGGGCCCACTAGAACAGGGGCCTATTAGGACTAAGGGCCCACTAGAACAGGGCCTATTAGGACTAAGGGCCCACTAGAACAGGGGCCTATTAGGACTAAGGGCCCACTAGAACAGGGGCCTATTAGGACTAAGGGCCCACTAGAACAGGGCCTATTAGGACTAAGGGCCCACTAGAACAGGGCCTATTAGGACTAAGGGCCCACTAGAACAGGGGCCTATTAGGACTAAGGGCCCACTAGAACAGGGGCCTATTAGGACTAAGGCCCACTAGAACAGGGGCCTATTAGGACTAAGGGCCCACTAGAACAGGGGCCTATTAGGACTAAGGGCCCACTAGAACAGGGGCCTATTAGGACTAAGGGCCCACTAGAACAGGGGCCTATTAGGACTAAGGGCCCACTAGAACAGGGGCCTATTAGGACTAAGGGCCCACTAGAACACGGGCCTATTAGGACTAAGGGCCCACTAGAACAGGGGCCTATTAGGACTAAGGGCCCACTAGAACAGGGGCCTATTAGGACTAAGGGCCCACTAGAACAGGGCCTATTAGGACTAAGGGCCCACTAGGACACGGGCCTATTAGGACTAAGGGCCCACTAGAACAGGGGCCTATTAGGACTAAGGGCCCACTAGAACAGGGGCCTATTAGGACTAAGGGCCCACTAGAACAGGGGCCTATTAGGACTAAGGCCCACTAGAACAGGGGCCTATTAGGACTAAGGGCCCACTAGAACAGGGCCTATTAGGACTAAGGGCCCACTAGAACAGGGGCCTATTAGGACTAAGGGCCCACTAGAACAGGGGCCTATTAGGACTAAGGGCCCACTAGAACAGGGGCCTATTAGGACTAAGGGCCCACTAGAACAGGGGCCTATTAGGACTAAGGGCCCACTAGAACAGGGGCCTATTAGGACTAAGGGCCCACTAGAACAGGGGCCTATTAGGACTAAGGGCCCACTAGAACAGGGGCCTATTAGGACTAAGGGCCCACTAGAACAGGGGCCTATTAGGACTAAGGGCCCACTAGAACAGGGGCCTATTAGGACTAAGGGCCCACTAGAACAGGGGCCTATTAGGACTAAGGGCCCACTAGAACAGGGGCCTATTAGGACTAAGGGCCCACTAGAACAGGGGCCTATTAGGACTAAGGCCCACTAGAACAGGGCCTATTAGGACTAAAGGCCCACTAGAACAGGGGCCTATTAGGACTAAAGGCCCACTAGAACAGGGGCCTATTAGGACTAAGGGCCCACTAGAACAGGGGCCTATTAGGACTAAGGGCCCACTAGAACAGGGGCCTATTAGGACTAAGGGCCCACTAGAACAGGGGCCTATTAGGACTAAGGGCCCACTAGAACAGGGGCCTATTAGGACTAAGGGCCCACTAGAACAGGGGCCTATTAGGACTAAGGGCCCACTAGAACAGGGGCCTATTAGGACTAAGGGCCCACTAGAACAGGGGCCTATTAGGACTAAGGGCCCACTAGAACAGGGGCCTATTAGGACTAAGGGCCCACTAGAACAGGGGCCTATTAGGACTAAGGGCCCACTAGAACAGGGGCCTATTAGGACTAAGGGCCCACTAGAACAGGGGCCTATTAGGACTAAGGGCCCACTAGAACAGGGGCCTATTAGGACTAAGGGCCCACTAGAACAGGGGCCTATTAGGACTAAGGGCCCACTAGAACAGGGGCCTATTAGGACTAAGGGCCCACTAGAACAGGGGCCTATTAGGACTAAGGGCCCACTAGAACAGGGGCCTATTAGGACTAAGGGCCCACTAGAACAGGGCCTATTAGGACTAAGGGCCCACTAGGACACGGGCCTATTAGGACTAAGGGCCCACTAGAACAGGGGCCTATTAGGACTAAGGGCCCACTAGAACAGGGGCCTATTAGGACTAAGGGCCCACTAGAACAGGGGCCTATTAGGACTAAGGGCCCACTAGAACAGGGGCCTATTAGGACTAAGGGCCCACTAGAACAGGGGCCTATTAGGACTAAGGGCCCACTAGAACAGGGGCCTATTAGGACTAAGGGCCCACTAGAACAGGGGCCTATTAGGACTAAGGGCCCACTAGAACAGGGGCCTATTAGGACTAAGGGCCCACTAGAACAGGGGCCTATTAGGACTAAGGGCCCACTAGAACAGGGGCCTATTAGGACTAAGGGCCCACTAGAACAGGGGCCTATTAGGACTAAGGGCCCACTAGAACAGGGGCCTATTAGGACTAAGGGCCCACTAGAACAGGGGCCTATTAGGACTAAGGGCCCACTAGAACAGGGGCCTATTAGGACTAAGGGCCCACTAGAACAGGGGCCTATTAGGACTAAGGGCCCACTAGAACAGGGGCCTATTAGGACTAAGGGCCCACTAGAACAGGGGCCTATTAGGACTAAGGGCCCACTAGAACAGGGGCCTATTAGGACTAAGGGCCCACTAGAACAGGGGCCTATTAGGACTAAGGGCCCACTAGAACAGGGGCCTATTAGGACTAAGGGCCCACTAGAACAGGGGCCTATTAGGACTAAGGGCCCACTAGAACAGGGGCCTATTAGGACTAAGGGCCCACTAGAACAGGGGCCTATTAGGACTAAGGGCCCACTAGAACAGGGGCCTATTAGGACTAAGGGCCCACTAGAACAGGGGCCTATTAGGACTAAGGGCCCACTAGAACAGGGGCCTATTAGGACTAAGGGCCCACTAGAACAGGGGCCTATTAGGACTAAGGGCCCACTAGAACAGGGGCCTATTAGGACTAAGGGCCCACTAGAACAGGGGCCTATTAGGACTAAGGGCCCACTAGAACAGGGGCCTATTAGGACTAAGGGCCCACTAGAACAGGGGCCTATTAGGACTAAGGGCCCACTAGAACAGGGGCCTATTAGGACTAAGGGCCCACTAGAACAGGGGCCTATTAGGACTAAGGGCCCACTAGAACAGGGGCCTATTAGGACTAAGGGCCCACTAGAACAGGGGCCTATTAGGACTAAGGGCCCACTAGAACAGGGGCCTATTAGGACTAAGGGCCCACTAGAACAGGGGCCTATTAGGACTAAAGGCCCACTAGAACAGGGGCCTATTAGGACTAAGGGCCCACTAGAACAGGGGCCTATTAGGACTAAGGGCCCACTAGAACAGGGGCCTATTAGGACTAAGGGCCCACTAGAACAGGGGCCTATTAGGACTAAGGGCCCACTAGAACAGGGGCCTATTAGGACTAAGGGCCCACTAGAACAGGGGCCTATTAGGACTAAGGGCCCACTAGAACAGGGGCCTATTAGGACTAAGGGCCCACTAGAACAGGGGCCTATTAGGACTAAGGGCCCACTAGAACAGGGGCCTATTAGGACTAAGGGCCCACTAGAACAGGGGCCTATTAGGACTAAGGGCCCACTAGAACAGGGGCCTATTAGGACTAAGGGCCCACTAGAACAGGGGCCTATTAGGACTAAGGGCCCACTAGAACAGGGGCCTATTAGGACTAAGGGCCCACTAGAACAGGGGCCTATTAGGACTAAGGGCCCACTAGAACAGGGGCCTATTAGGACTAAGGGCCCACTAGAACAGGGGCCTATTAGGACTAAGGGCCCACTAGAACAGGGGCCTATTAGGACTAAGGGCCCACTAGAACAGGGGCCTATTAGGACTAAGGGCCCACTAGAACAGGGGCCTATTAGGACTAAGGGCCCACTAGAACAGGGGCCTATTAGGACTAAGGGCCCACTAGAACAGGGGCCTATTAGGACTAAGGGCCCACTAGAACAGGGGCCTATTAGGACTAAGGGCCCACTAGAACAGGGGCCTATTAGGACTAAGGGCCCACTAGAACAGGGGCCTATTAGGACTAAGGGCCCACTAGAACAGGGGCCTATTAGGACTAAGGGCCCACTAGAACAGGGGCCTATTAGGACTAAGGGCCCACTAGAACAGGGGCCTATTAGGACTAAGGGCCCACTAGAACAGGGGCCTATTAGGACTAAGGGCCCACTAGAACAGGGGCCTATTAGGACTAAGGGCCCACTAGAACAGGGGCCTATTAGGACTAAGGGCCCACTAGAACAGGGGCCTATTAGGACTAAGGGCCCACTAGAACAGGGGCCTATTAGGACTAAGGGCCCACTAGAACAGGGGCCTATTAGGACTAAGGGCCCACTAGAACAGGGGCCTATTAGGACTAAGGGCCCACTAGAACAGGGGCCTATTAGGACTAAGGGCCCACTAGAACAGGGGCCTATTAGGACTAAGGGCCCACTAGAACAGGGGCCTATTAGGACTAAGGGCCCACTAGAACAGGGGCCTATTAGGACTAAGGGCCCACTAGAACAGGGGCCTATTAGGACTAAGGGCCCACTAGAACAGGGGCCTATTAGGACTAAGGCCCACTAGAACAGGGGCCTATTAGGACTAAGGGCCCACTAGAACAGGGGCCTATTAGGACTAAGGGCCCACTAGAACAGGGGCCTATTAGGACTAAGGGCCCACTAGAACAGGGGCCTATTAGGACTAAGGGCCCACTAGAACAGGGGCCTATTAGGACTAAGGGCCCACTAGAACAGGGGCCTATTAGGACTAAGGGCCCACTAGAACAGGGGCCTATTAGGACTAAGGGCCCACTAGAACAGGGGCCTATTAGGACTAAGGGCCCACTAGAACAGGGGCCTATTAGGACTAAGGGCCCACTAGAACAGGGGCCTATTAGGACTAAGGGCCCACTAGAACAGGGGCCTATTAGGACTAAGGGCCCACTAGAACAGGGGCCTATTAGGACTAAGGGCCCACTAGAACAGGGGCCTATTAGGACTAAGGGCCCACTAGAACAGGGGCCTATTAGGACTAAGGGCCCACTAGAACAGGGGCCTATTAGGACTAAGGGCCCACTAGAACAGGGGCCTATTAGGACTAAGGGCCCACTAGAACAGGGGCCTATTAGGACTAAGGGCCCACTAGAACAGGGGCCTATTAGGACTAAGGGCCCACTAGAACAGGGGCCTATTAGGACTAAGGGCCCACTAGAACAGGGGCCTATTAGGACTAAGGGCCCACTAGAACAGGGGCCTATTAGGACTAAGGGCCCACTAGAACAGGGGCCTATTAGGACTAAGGGCCCACTAGAACAGGGGCCTATTAGGACTAAGGGCCCACTAGAACAGGGGCCTATTAGGACTAAGGGCCCACTAGAACAGGGGCCTATTAGGACTAAGGGCCCACTAGAACAGGGGCCTATTAGGACTAAGGGCCCACTAGAACAGGGGCCTATTAGGACTAAGGGCCCACTAGAACAGGGGCCTATTAGGACTAAGGGCCCACTAGAACAGGGGCCTATTAGGACTAAGGGCCCACTAGAACAGGGGCCTATTAGGACTAAGGGCCCACTAGAACAGGGGCCTATTAGGACTAAGGGCCCACTAGAACAGGGGCCTATTAGGACTAAGGGCCCACTAGAACAGGGGCCTATTAGGACTAAGGGCCCACTAGAACAGGGGCCTATTAGGACTAAGGGCCCACTAGAACAGGGGCCTATTAGGACTAAGGGCCCACTAGAACAGGGGCCTATTAGGACTAAGGGCCCACTAGAACAGGGGCCTATTAGGACTAAGGGCCCACTAGAACAGGGGCCTATTAGGACTAAGGGCCCACTAGAACAGGGGCCTATTAGGACTAAGGGCCCACTAGAACAGGGGCCTATTAGGACTAAGGGCCCACTAGAACAGGGGCCTATTAGGACTAAGGGCCCACTAGAACAGGGGCCTATTAGGACTAAGGGCCCACTAGAACAGGGGCCTATTAGGACTAAGGGCCCACTAGAACAGGGGCCTATTAGGACTAAGGGCCCACTAGAACAGGGGCCTATTAGGACTAAAGGCCCACTAGAACAGGGGCCTATTAGGACTAAGGGCCCACTAGAACAGGGGCCTATTAGGACTAAGGGCCCACTAGAACAGGGGCCTATTAGGACTAAGGGCCCACTAGAACAGGGGCCTATTAGGACTAAGGGCCCACTAGAACAGGGGCCTATTAGGACTAAGGGCCCACTAGAACAGGGGCCTATTAGGACTAAGGGCCCACTAGAACAGGGGCCTATTAGGACTAAGGGCCCACTAGAACAGGGGCCTATTAGGACTAAGGGCCCACTAGAACAGGGGCCTATTAGGACTAAGGGCCCACTAGAACAGGGGCCTATTAGGACTAAGGGCCCACTAGAACAGGGGCCTATTAGGACTAAGGGCCCACTAGAACAGGGGCCTATTAGGACTAAGGGCCCACTAGAACAGGGGCCTATTAGGACTAAGGGCCCACTAGAACAGGGGCCTATTAGGACTAAGGGCCCACTAGAACAGGGGCCTATTAGGACTAAGGGCCCACTAGAACAGGGGCCTATTAGGACTAAGGGCCCACTAGAACAGGGGCCTATTAGGACTAAGGGCCCACTAGAACAGGGGCCTATTAGGACTAAGGGCCCACTAGAACAGGGGCCTATTAGGACTAAGGGCCCACTAGAACAGGGGCCTATTAGGACTAAGGGCCCACTAGAACAGGGGCCTATTAGGACTAAGGGCCCACTAGAACAGGGGCCTATTAGGACTAAGGGCCCACTAGAACAGGGGCCTATTAGGACTAAGGCCCACTAGAACAGGGGCCTATTAGGACTAAGGGCCCACTAGAACAGGGGCCTATTAGGACTAAGGGCCCACTAGAACAGGGGCCTATTAGGACTAAGGGCCCACTAGAACAGGGGCCTATTAGGACTAAGGGCCCACTAGAACAGGGGCCTATTAGGACTAAGGGCCCACTAGAACAGGGGCCTATTAGGACTAAGGGCCCACTAGAACAGGGGCCTATTAGGACTAAGGGCCCACTAGAACAGGGGCCTATTAGGACTAAGGCCCACTAGAACAGGGGCCTATTAGGACTAAGGGCCCACTAGAACAGGGGCCTATTAGGACTAAGGGCCCACTAGAACAGGGGCCTATTAGGACTAAGGGCCCACTAGAACAGGGGCCTATTAGGACTAAGGGCCCACTAGAACAGGGGCCTATTAGGACTAAGGGCCCACTAGAACAGGGGCCTATTAGGACTAAGGGCCCACTAGAACAGGGGCCTATTAGGACTAAGGGCCCACTAGAACAGGGCCTATTAGGACTAAGGCCCACTAGAACAGGGGCCTATTAGGACTAAGGGCCCACTAGAACAGGGGCCTATTAGGACTAAGGGCCCACTAGAACAGGGGCCTATTAGGACTAAGGGCCCACTAGAACAGGGGCCTATTAGGACTAAGGGCCCACTAGAACAGGGGCCTATTAGGACTAAGGGCCCACTAGAACAGGGGCCTATTAGGACTAAGGGCCCACTAGAACAGGGGCCTATTAGGACTAAGGGCCCACTAGAACAGGGGCCTATTAGGACTAAGGGCCCACTAGAACAGGGGCCTATTAGGACTAAGGGCCCACTAGAACAGGGGCCTATTAGGACTAAGGGCCCACTAGAACAGGGGCCTATTAGGACTAAGGGCCCACTAGAACAGGGGCCTATTAGGACTAAGGGCCCACTAGAACAGGGGCCTATTAGGACTAAGGGCCCACTAGAACAGGGGCCTATTAGGACTAAGGGCCCACTAGAACAGGGGCCTATTAGGACTAAGGGCCCACTAGAACAGGGGCCTATTAGGACTAAGGGCCCACTAGAACAGGGGCCTATTAGGACTAAGGGCCCACTAGAACAGGGGCCTATTAGGACTAAGGGCCCACTAGAACAGGGGCCTATTAGGACTAAGGGCCCACTAGAACAGGGGCCTATTAGGACTAAGGGCCCACTAGAACAGGGGCCTATTAGGACTAAGGGCCCACTAGAACAGGGGCCTATTAGGACTAAGGGCCCACTAGAACAGGGGCCTATTAGGACTAAGGGCCCACTAGAACAGGGGCCTATTAGGACTAAGGGCCCACTAGAACAGGGGCCTATTAGGACTAAGGGCCCACTAGAACAGGGGCCTATTAGGACTAAGGGCCCACTAGAACAGGGGCCTATTAGGACTAAGGGCCCACTAGAACAGGGGCCTATTAGGACTAAGGGCCCACTAGAACAGGGGCCTATTAGGACTAAGGGCCCACTAGAACAGGGGCCTATTAGGACTAAGGGCCCACTAGAACAGGGGCCTATTAGGACTAAGGGCCCACTAGAACAGGGGCCTATTAGGACTAAGGGCCCACTAGAACAGGGGCCTATTAGGACTAAGGGCCCACTAGAACAGGGGCCTATTAGGACTAAGGGCCCACTAGAACAGGGGCCTATTAGGACTAAGGGCCCACTAGAACAGGGGCCTATTAGGACTAAGGGCCCACTAGAACAGGGGCCTATTAGGACTAAGGGCCCACTAGAACAGGGGCCTATTAGGACTAAGGGCCCACTAGAACAGGGGCCTATTAGGACTAAGGGCCCACTAGAACAGGGGCCTATTAGGACTAAGGGCCCACTAGAACAGGGGCCTATTAGGACTAAAGGCCCACTAGAACAGGGGCCTATTAGGACTAAGGGCCCACTAGAACAGGGGCCTATTAGGACTAAGGGCCCACTAGAACAGGGGCCTATTAGGACTAAGGGCCCACTAGAACAGGGGCCTATTAGGACTAAGGGCCCACTAGAACAGGGGCCTATTAGGACTAAGGGCCCACTAGAACAGGGGCCTATTAGGACTAAGGGCCCACTAGAACAGGGGCCTATTAGGACTAAGGGCCCACTAGAACAGGGGCCTATTAGGACTAAGGGCCCACTAGAACAGGGGCCTATTAGGACTAAGGGCCCACTAGAACAGGGGCCTATTAGGACTAAGGGCCCACTAGAACAGGGGCCTATTAGGACTAAGGGCCCACTAGAACAGGGGCCTATTAGGACTAAGGGCCCACTAGAACAGGGGCCTATTAGGACTAAGGGCCCACTAGAACAGGGGCCTATTAGGACTAAGGGCCCACTAGAACAGGGGCCTATTAGGACTAAGGGCCCACTAGAACAGGGGCCTATTAGGACTAAGGGCCCACTAGAACAGGGGCCTATTAGGACTAAGGGCCCACTAGAACAGGGGCCTATTAGGACTAAGGGCCCACTAGAACAGGGGCCTATTAGGACTAAGGGCCCACTAGAACAGGGGCCTATTAGGACTAAGGGCCCACTAGAACAGGGGCCTATTAGGACTAAGGGCCCACTAGAACAGGGGCCTATTAGGACTAAGGGCCCACTAGAACAGGGGCCTATTAGGACTAAGGGCCCACTAGAACAGGGGCCTATTAGGACTAAGGGCCCACTAGAACAGGGGCCTATTAGGACTAAGGGCCCACTAGAACAGGGGCCTATTAGGACTAAGGGCCCACTAGAACAGGGGCCTATTAGGACTAAGGGCCCACTAGAACAGGGGCCTATTAGGACTAAGGGCCCACTAGAACAGGGGCCTATTAGGACTAAGGGCCCACTAGAACAGGGGCCTATTAGGACTAAGGGCCCACTAGAACAGGGGCCTATTAGGACTAAGGGCCCACTAGAACAGGGGCCTATTAGGACTAAGGGCCCACTAGAACAGGGGCCTATTAGGACTAAGGGCCCACTAGAACAGGGGCCTATTAGGACTAAGGGCCCACTAGAACAGGGGCCTATTAGGACTAAGGGCCCACTAGAACAGGGGCCTATTAGGACTAAGGGCCCACTAGAACAGGGGCCTATTAGGACTAAGGGCCCACTAGAACAGGGGCCTATTAGGACTAAGGGCCCACTAGAACAGGGGCCTATTAGGACTAAGGGCCCACTAGAACAGGGGCCTATTAGGACTAAGGGCCCACTAGAACAGGGGCCTATTAGGACTAAGGGCCCACTAGAACAGGGGCCTATTAGGACTAAGGGCCCACTAGAACAGGGGCCTATTAGGACTAAGGGCCCACTAGAACAGGGGCCTATTAGGACTAAGGGCCCACTAGAACAGGGGCCTATTAGGACTAAGGGCCCACTAGAACAGGGGCCTATTAGGACTAAGGGCCCACTAGAACAGGGGCCTATTAGGACTAAGGGCCCACTAGAACAGGGGCCTATTAGGACTAAGGGCCCACTAGAACAGGGGCCTATTAGGACTAAGGGCCCACTAGAACAGGGGCCTATTAGGACTAAGGGCCCACTAGAACAGGGGCCTATTAGGACTAAGGGCCACTAGAACAGGGGCCTATTAGGACTAAGGGCCCACTAGAACAGGGGCCTATTAGGACTAAGGGCCCACTAGAACAGGGGCCTATTAGGACTAAGGGCCCACTAGAACAGGGGCCTATTAGGACTAAGGGCCCACTAGAACAGGGGCCTATTAGGACTAAGGGCCCACTAGAACAGGGGCCTATTAGGACTAAGGGCCCACTAGAACAGGGGCCTATTAGGACTAAGGGCCCACTAGAACAGGGGCCTATTAGGACTAAGGGCCCACTAGAACAGGGGCCTATTAGGACTAAGGCCCACTAGAACAGGGGCCTATTAGGACTAAGGGCCCACTAGAACAGGGGCCTATTAGGACTAAAGGCCCACTAGAACAGGGGCCTATTAGGACTAAGGGCCCACTAGAACAGGGGCCTATTAGGACTAAGGGCCCACTAGAACAGGGGCCTATTAGGACTAAGGGCCCACTAGAACAGGGGCCTATTAGGACTAAGGGCCCACTAGAACAGGGGCCTATTAGGACTAAGGGCCCACTAGAACAGGGGCCTATTAGGACTAAGGGCCCACTAGAACAGGGGCCTATTAGGACTAAGGGCCCACTAGAACAGGGGCCTATTAGGACTAAGGGCCCACTAGAAC
>CAUDMG010000949.1:0-122500 GCA_958450375.1 Homarus gammarus
GGAACACTACTAATAGGTACACTAATACCACTTTGAGAGTACAACCTGGTCTCCTGTTTATCAATCAATGAAGACAAAAATTTTCAGTCATAAATTATACTTCTCAGACAGATGATCGCCACACACAAACCAATCATGAGATTCTATAATATACTAACATTGTCTTACAGGACACACACACACACACACACACACACACACACACACACACACACACACACACACACACACACGTCATTCACAAATTTCAGTATTCATAACATGTACGTAGTTCTGTGTTGTGTGTGTCTATGTACGTAGTTATTTGTGTCTATGTACGTAACAATGTATGATGCATGTACATAGTTTTGTGTATATATATTAAACCATAAATATGTCCAAGTACGTTTTTTATTTCAATACAAAATACAAATAAAAAATACACTATCAAAAGTAATTAATTTTGGTGTGTGCAATGAGTGCAGCAGAGCTAAGGTGAGGACGTGCGAAGGTCACTGTCAGAGAGGCAGACTAACACACCACCCACCCACCCCCTCCTGTGTTTTACTGCATAATACAACATCGCTGCAATTATATAGATCTAGCCATCTTCATACGTGGGATAATGGAGGCAGTAAACATGTCATCAACTTTGTAAACACACACACACACACACACACACACACACACACACACACGGAAGTTTGCGGAAGGAAGACAGGTGTTGGTGGGTGAACAACAGAGATGGCACACCTGACCTGCCTCAATATGACACAGTACCTGCGGGTGACAAATGTGTTGTCATATGTTACTGTATAGTCATGAATGATATTATACCGAGATACGTAACACCGTGTAGCTGTAATACTGTACTGTGTAGTGAACCTTACCACTGTACGTATCACCGTGTACTGTACTCATAAGCAACACTGTAGTGATGGCCTCCCTGGCGCACCATGGTAGGTAAAGGAAGGACAAGACGCTGACGGTACACTTACTCCTGACGCTGAACCATAGCCGGAGGAGAGAGAGGAGACGGACCCGGTAGAGCCCACAGACTTGGACCTGCTGGACCTGATGAAGCCCTTGGTGGTGGAGTAGTGGGTGCCGTAGTCCCTGGAATAGCTCCGAGGCGCCACTGACGACACCCCGCTCCTCCCACCCGACGAGAAGCTGTGGTGGCGGTTGATGGAATGTAAGGGCGTGTCCCCACTGCTGCTACTGGAATCGCTGAGGTCTACCTCGAGCCTGGAGGGCAAGGCGATGCTGGAGCGCGCGGGAGAGGTGCCTCTGGAGTACGAGGAGGAATATCGCGGCACTGATCGTTCTCGGGTGTCACGCGGTAACGACGCCGACCGACTTAGGGAACTGTTTTTGCTGCCGTAACTGCCGTAGTTGCCGTAGGAGGGTGTGTAGGAGTGAGGCGTGGAGTAGGAGGAGTTGTAGCCGCCCAGTCCACGGGACCCGTAGTTACTAGTGAGTGGTGAAGTAAGGAGGGAAGAGCTGTAGCTCCCAGTACCGTAGTGACGCCGGAAAGACATGGTGGTGGTGCTGCCTCTCACAACACCTGTTTAGTCTCCCTCCCTCCCTGCACACACCAGCCCCCACACTACTGGTTTCTTCACACACAACCAAAACTGACTCTCGCCCACGACTGACAAACTGAAGCAGGAACCTTGTCCACTTTTTGATTCAATAAACTTGTCACAGGAAACTTGTCCCCCAAGTGAAATAATCTATGTTTTGTGTGGACGCGGCGGGGAGTGTAAACAAGACAACACCTGGCGCGAGGATAATGAGTGTCGGGCAGGGGTGTACAACAGGTGACGTCCCCAGGGAGTTTCCCTCACAACTGTGGCCAAACCGACAGCACCCTCTACTACCAACCTGCCCACTGAGGGGAGCGAGGGGGCGCCACCGCTGCCACCGGGGGCACCTACGGCAAGCCAAAGGGAGGGAGGGAGGGAGGGTGTGTGATAGAGGGGGTGGGAAGAGAGGCAGACCAGAGGCAATGTGTGTGTGTATGTAGAGAGAGGGTGGTAGCCATGGAGGGGGGAGGTTAAAAGAGTGACGGGGCGCGCGTAAAGGGATGCATGGGAAGAGGGAGTTACACCAGCCACCACCCCCGGACACACCCAGCCAAAACCCCTCCCCTGCCCTGCCCGAGTGAAAGAACCCACAATTTACGCAAGCACAAACAAGCGCGACAGAACGTAGCTTTACCTCTCAAAACTCCCACCTTGGTACTGTCCAGGTAACGTTATAGGTCGTGTGTGTGTGTGTGTGTGTGTGTGTCACCCTGGACGAGGCCTCCAAATTTTCGAGAATCTAATATTAACATAAGACAGTTCTTTTGGCACGTCTTGGTGGAGAGACCTGACAGAGGCACTTGTCTCTTTACTCTGTGTGCAATTTATCTGTCTAAAAACTGAGTAATAATAATAATAATAATAATGACAACATCAATAATCAACATATAATAACAACAATAATAATAATAATAACAGCAATAATAATAATAGCAACAATAATAATAATAACGAAAGCACAAGTGAATATAGAGCACACACACCGGCAGTCCCCCACCCACCTCGCGCAGTCCGCCACTACAACAAAATTCAGCCCATAAGAGCCCGCACTGATAGATATAAGAACAGCACCATCCCATCTATTGTTAAAATAATAAACAACTCCTGATTTATGTACTGTACAGCCCTGTAAATGGATTCAATGCATATTATATCATTATGTCTAAATCAAATGTAAGTCTGTATATTTTCAGCCACCGGCTGCAACTCTATTAATAAACCGTTTATTATTATTATTATTATTATTATTATTATTATTATTACACACACACCCTTAAGAATAATATACGCTCGTCACTTTAATGTCCAGTAATTACCTCCCTGTCAGTGTCACCAAGTATTAATGTTCTTATACGGTACACAGAGTGAGTGGGGGGGGGGGCGAGTGAGTGGAGGGGAGGGGAGGGCGAGTGAGTGGAGGGGAGGGCGAGTGAGTGGAGGGGAGGGTGAGTGGAGGGGAGGGTGAGTGGTGGGAGTGTGAGTGTGGGTGGAGGGTGAGTGGGGGGGGAGGGTGAGTGGGGGGGCAGAGGAGTAAGGGGGACGAGTGAGTGAGGGGGCGACTGAGTGAGAGGGGCGAGTGAGTGAGGGGGGCGGGTGAATAAGGGGGGGTGAGTGAGGGGGGCGGGTGAGTGAGGGGGGCGGGTGAGTGAGGGGGGAGGGTGAGGGGGGGCGAGTGAGTGAGGGGGGGGACGAGTGAGGGAGGGAGGGGCGAGTGAGTGAGGGGGGCGAGTGAGTGAGGGGGGACGAGTGAGTGGGGGGGGGACGAGTGAGTGGGGGGGACGAGTGAGTGGGGGGGGGGACGAGTGAGTGGGGGGGGGACGAGTGAGTGGGGGGGGACGAGTGAGTGGGGGGGGGACGAGTGAGTGGGGGGGACGAGTGAGTGGGGGGGGACGAGTGAGTGAGGGGGGCGGGTGAGTGAGGGGGGACGAGTGAGTGGGGGGAGGGTGAGTGAGGGGGACGAATGAGTGAGGGGGGGGAGGTGAGTGAGGGGGGGGGGGCGAGTGAGTGAGGGAGGGACGAGTGAGTGAGAATAAATTAATTTGAGTGAATGAGAACATGAGTGAGTCTGTCAGTGAATGAATGAATAAAATGAATGAACGAATGAATGTATACATATAAAACCCACATAAACATCAGTCATAAACCCACAGCCACCACAACTCGGGTCTAATATGTATAGAACAAAGTTTCCTCCGTTTGTGTATTGTTTTCCTTGTGTCTATAACGGGCAGGTGAGTGAATACCTTACTGTAATTAATAACAAAACGCTGAAGGAGGCACCAAAATTACACCCTCCCATCCCATCCTTATCCATCCCTTCCCATCATGTCCCATCCTCCACCCTCGTCTTCCTTCCCATCTCCCACCCTGAGCCTGCAACACACTACTACTACTACTACTTCACTGGCACTCGGAATCGAATATGACGATCATCCAGCTATGATACAATGATACGAGTTATTAAGGGTGTCACCTAGGTTGAAGAGTTCTGTGAAGGGCTACAGCTAGTGCAGAAGGGGCGGTGACAGCGTCTTTCCGGCGTTGGCGCTTGTCTGCCTCGGTTTACAGTCGGGCTAACTCGCAAGTATTGACACCCTCTCGTGTGGTGCTCCTCCAAGCGTTACGGTGTGGAGTGATCGTCTCCCAGGTGAGGGGGTCGATTTGGCACATTTTCAGGTTTGTCTTAAGACTATCCTTATACATTTTCAGTTGCCCGCCAGCGTTACGTTTATTATTCGTTAGGTGACTGTAAAGTAGCTGCTTTGGCAGTCTACTGTCGTCCAGGCAACACACACACACACACACACACACTGGGGATTATAACACTCCACCACATGACCAAAATAGGGAGGTATGTGGGTTGGTGAGGGTACAGGTGGGGAGGGAGGAAAAGAGAGGAGGCAGGGGATAATAAATGGGGGGATAAGGATAAGAAGGAGGGGTAGGAAGCGAAAGGTGGGGGAGACGAGTACTAGGAAGTGGGGAGGGGAGTGGTGGGGGTGGGGAGTGGTGGGGGAGTAAGGGAGACAGGTAAGGGTGGAAAGTCTTCGTGGAAAATGAAAACTAGTGGTAGGAGGAACAAGGGAAACGAGGTGGGGTGAACATATGAGAGGGGGAAAACTAGTGTGTGTGTGTGTGTGTCCTGGTTGGCCTGTTACCTGACTGGATGAATGGTAAATTAGCATACTGACAAATTATATGACTGACTGGTTGGGTTTACGACTCAGGTTGTAGGACTTATAAGTTACTGAATGTCAGGAGTTATGACTGCCTATCTCTTAAGTTAGCGTCAGGCTGTATGACAGACTGGCTAAGCTACTGACTGTCAGGTTGTGTGACTGGTAGGTTAGGTAAGTGGGCGGGTGTCAGTCAGGCGGGGGGGGGGGGGGGGTTGAGTGGCAAGCAAGAAAAACAGGCGGCTAACACCTGGCCTTCAGCACCCCACCGGTAATTACCCCTCAGGTGCAGCAGGTGGACACCCACCACCACCTTGTTTAATGGTAATACTGCTTTCTCAACACCGCTCCGAACACATGCTACTGCTGCCACACCTGCTTGGGCCTGGTGTAGCCCCGCTCCTAAACACACGTACATAATGCAGTAATATCAATACCACTACAGGTGCTACTGCTACAGGAGGCTATCTGTACATCACCTTTCCCACGGTTCAATACCCTTCTCATACCGACCCTTCCTTATATTAAGAAAAGCAGTCTCTCTCTCTCTCTCTCTCTCTCTCTCTCTCTCTCCAGCTTACACCTACATTAAAAATAGAGACGGGACTGTGGCGTGTAGTGTCGCTCTGACGTCACCCTGACGCACGCCTCCTCATCTCCACGGCCCCCACGCCTCGCCTCAAGTGCTGCCAGGTGCGATGCCTCCTCACCTACCTACCTGTGCTCTCTTTGTTCATCATAACACCTTACTTATCGGCCTGTGTTCTTCATTATAACATTCATCTACCAGTGTTCACCATCATAACACCTCACTCACCTACCTGGGTTCTTCATTAAAACACATTTTTTCTCACCTGTATATGTTCTTGTTCTTCATAACATACAATCAAATCCTGAGTAGTGTTAAGTGTCATGTTGGCTACTATTAGTATTAGCTACTACTGCCAATACAACCAATATTACTACTAACACCTACTACTACTCTCACTACCGTAACACTACTACTACTACTACTACTAATAATAATAATAATAATAATAATAATAATATTAATAACAGCAGCAGCAACAACCTAACAGACGCCGTAAAATTAGCTGTCCCTGCACCCTTCGTTAACACCCGTATCTATGAAACAACTATTTCTGGACACGGAAAATACTTGACGTCACAAACTCTGTAATGTCCTCGTGGATGAGTGTCAAGGTCAGCTGAGTGTCTCCCGTTCTTGGTAGTCAAGGAGACGCGTCCAGATTTATTATCTTAGCCGAATCTCTGGTGGTTAAAAGCTGAGTAATGAGCGCATGACGGCCCTGGAAACAGCTGATGGATGTAAACAAACCCACGTGGGTCTAAGATGGACACACACAGCTGATAGATATAAACAAACCCACATGTTCCTCTCTACGTCCACCTCTCTCTCTGTCACACACACATACACATTATAGACCACTTGACTCTCGTTGGTGATCCTCTCAAGGTGTCAGGGAGCGTGATAATGAGGTACTGATGCAAGACACAAGATTGGGGTCGACAAATATACCCCACAGACTAGGCAGTCTTTCACAGCTGACACGCTCCCCATCACTCAAGCATAGTGTGATGATAAACACACGCGTGAAGCTTTTATTGTGAGAGACAGACAGACAGACAGAAGAGAGAGATAGAGAATAGAATAAATTATTATACAACATGGACCCAATTCTCAGTACCCGTCGCTCTGGCCCGGGGTCGAGTAGTGAGTCAGGTGGGCGGGCGAGGTGGCACCGTCGTCCACGAAGTTGATCTTTATGTTGCGAGGAAGACAGTGCAGGACGCAGCTATAAACAAAACCATCTTGGAGCGAGACGCTACACTTTGTACGAGAGGAATCTAGTTCAGGGAATAGTGTCACGAGTGTCCGGGTTGCCTGTGGGGCGACCACTACCACCAGCTGCGGTGCTTAATGTACCTGAGCGGGTGAGGCAGAGGGGCAGGTGGTGGACAACGATAACACGCCCCACCAGCTGCCCCGCGTGCCCACCCTCGCCCCTCCTACTGGATGATGACCCCCATAGTGTGTGTATTTAAACCTAAATCTGCGCTTCGCCTGGCCCAGGATGTAAAAGGGTGCCCGATAAACTAGCACCAGGGCCACTTAGGGCAAATCTGAATCCAAACACATAACTGTTGGCTCCACCATCTGTCTGCTCACCTCACACTGTTAACCCTCACCTAGTACACAATGACACTAAAGACTGTTGACACGTATAGTGACCCAACCACGTCTATGCTGACCCTATCTTCTGTACGCTGACCTGACAACCTAAAGCCGGTACTTGACTGAACCGATTATGTGTGTACGGGGACGCCACACAGCAACCATCATGTACTGTGCTATATATACGACGGCTATCAAGTGAAGCCCCTCACCCACGTGTGTGGAGTAGGTGGCGTGAGTGGTGCTGGCTACAGACCCCCCCCCCCCCCCACAACAGTAACCAGGTCAGCGAAGATGAGCCGATATACCACAACAAAACACATTTTAATTCCTATAAAAAAAACACACACTTAAATCTGTGTCAACGATTTACCACCACTACTACTACCACCACCACCACAAAGACAACCAAATTAACCACCACAGTTATCCCACCTTCCTGCTGAGGTTCATAAAGGAGACTTGTCAACACCCAACAGCCAGTCAGCCACTTCTGGGAATCATGAACCCGTATCATAACAATTAAATTGAAACAGTTTATTTAGTCAGAAGAACACAGATACAGAGTGGATAATAATAACAATATTAACATGGCTGAGCCAGTTGAGAACCTGAGCTCTCCTGTAGGCACCTTGATATATACTGTACATTTATCTCAAGGAAGTATTATGTAACATTTAGTAACATCTGGAATAGTACAATAGCATGGTGGTAATAAGAACATGTTACCACGGTTATCACTTCAATATTTATTATTTTTATTTATTTATTATTAATATTATTTTTTATTATAAGTATATACATAAATTACAGTGGAATTGAAAAACATAAGCATAATGGGGTAGCAGTACAACATGGGTTGAACAAGAGGACAGCTGTCAGGAGTATGTCTAGTTGGCAATTATGTTTATTGCAATGGTAATTTCCGAAAAAACGGTTTTGATGCTACAAAAAATATTAATACTTAGACAAAAGATATTTTTTAAGAGATGATTTAAAGGAAAGAGGCGTAGTCTTTGCTGGGATGGGTGAGGGTAAGTTGCTCCACACCTTCACACCGTGATATTTTATGGAGGTCTGGGACTGAGAGGAGCGCATGGGAGTGGTCTTAGTAGCTCTGGGTTCCTTAAGTTGTATCTCTGATTATTCCAGAACTGGAAATAATTATTCCCCAAACGCCTTTCCTAGTTTTAATAAATAGTTGTACCCGAGACGACCATTACTGCCACACCGGGATGAGGTACACCCAAGATACTCCACAATACCTTTAACTCTTTCCCCAGGTTAATGAACTCAGGAGTCCCCCCCCCCCCCCCCCGAACCACCACAACAACAGTGTGTGTTTAGGGAGACACAGAACAAATTGTAATGTTCCGTGAAGCCAAAAGGAACTACAATAACAATAATCATTAGTCTCGGCCAGCATAAAACCAACATGTGGACAGGACACCATACAGAACGTGGGCAACAGGGCGAGGAGGGTCCACACACACCAAAGGAAAACAACCTCACCACTACTAACCCACACACGTCCTCCCTGCTACCCACACACGTCCTCCCTGCTACCCACACCCAACCCACGTCTACTCTGAAAATGTCACATATTCCCAGACTGTCTACTGTCAATTAATGATAATCTCACCTAACCAAACCAAAACAAACCTAAACAAACCAAACCTAAACAAACCAAACCTACATAAACCAAACCTACACAAACCTAACTAAACCAAACCTACCCAAACCTAACTAAACCAAACCTACCCAAACCTAACTAAACCAAACCTACCCAAACCTACCCAAACCTAACTAAACCAAACCTACCCAAACCTAACTAAACCAAACCTACCCAAACCAAACCTAACTAAACCAAACCTACCCAAACCTAACTAGACCAAACCTACCCAAACCAAACCTAACTAAACCAAACCTACCCAAACCTAACTAAACCAAACCTACATAAACCAAACCTACCCAAACCTAACTAAACCAAACCTACCCAAACCTAACTAAACCAAACCTACATAAACCAAACCTACCCAAACCTAACTAAACCAAACCTACCCAAACCAAACCTAACTAAACCAAACCTACCCAAACCTAACTAAACCAAACCTAACTAAACCAAACCTAACTAAACCAAACCTACCCAAACCTAACTAAACCAAACCTAACTAAACCAAACCTAACTAAACCAAACCTAACTAAACCATATATGCAAAATGGGGATAAGACGGACTGGAATATTACCAAATGGCCGACCCTCAAAAAACACTCCAAGACGCTGCGTATATCTCAAGTTTGCGACGTTAAAAATAATGTCAAGTGCCTTTTTCAAGAGAGTATGACGGACCCTAAAATGACTTGGCCTTTTAAGTCATAAGATACTCCGCAATAACTACCAAATTTGGGGGTGGGGTGGATGGGGGTGGGGTGGATGGTGATGGGGGTGGGGTGGAGGGTGTTGGGGTCGGGGGTGGTGATGGGGGCGGGGGTGGTAATGGGGGCGGGGGTGGTGATAGGGGCGGGGGTGGTGATGGGGGCGAGGGTGGCGATGGGGGCGGGGGTGGTGATGGGGGCGGGGGTGGTGATGGGGGCGGGGATGGTGATGGGGGTGGGGGTGGCGATGGGGGCGGGGGTGGCGATGGGGGCGGGGGTGGTGATGGGGGCGGGGGTGGTGATGGGGGCGGGGGTGGCGATGGGGGCGGGGATGGTGATGGGGGTGGGATGGTGATGGGGGCGGTGATGGGGGCGGCGGGGGCGGTGATGGGGGCGGGGTGGGTGGTGGGGGCGGGGGATGTGGGGAGGTGTCTAAATATCCGGTTTGTTTTAGTCTCCACTTCTAAATAGGGAAAGAAACTTATACACAACTTAAAGAATGTGTGTGTGTAAGTCGGGTCTATTTACCGCTAATTAACCTGCGTGACGGATCCACAGCGAGGCACACTATATCCCGGAAGCTAAATATCAACAGTGACAACAAAAACAATAATAATAAATAATAATGAATAAACAATAAAATAATAACAACAACAATAATAACAATAAAAAACTAAACAATTAATAAAAACAATAATAATAATAATAAACATGGAGGCAGCGTCTTACCTCCCGCAGGCAGCAACGACCTACAGTCACATTATCATCCCTCACACTTACCTGTAGAGAGGAGAAACATACGTACATTACAACCCTGATACAACACACACACACACACACACACACACACACACTATAGCAGATCATCTTAAAGCTATATGTTGTATAATGAATGACCTTTGACCCCTTTTGACCCTAAACAATAAGTGAACGTTCTAAATGCAGAGTAAAAACGTCTGAACTTGTTACTTTTATGCCACATACATACATACACACATACCTTGTTACACATATACATACACACAATTACATAAACACAAACATACATACATACATACAAACACTAACCGCCCCCCCCCCCCCATAACAAGGCCCCATGAGGTTAAATGAACAAAACAATGAATTCATCCATCCGTTTAAAGTACCATGATCTCAAACTATTAGCACGGACAAAAATATATACTGTACACCTCCTTCCCAGCAGCGATCACGAGGCACAAAAAGTTGCCAACATAATAACAATAATCCGGTCCGCTCAACTTATCTCTCGTTCACACACACACACACCCCCATATATACACACACACCCACACACACACACACACACACACACCCGATCCCCTACACAGTCCCAAATACCACAACAACGCTACACAAAACACAACACAGAGAACAATGAACACAAACCCACTACACCCCCACCATCTGTACCAATCCCCCCACCACCTGTACCAATCCCCCATCACCTGTACCAATCCCCCATCACCTGTACCAATCCCCCCATCACCTGTACCAATCCCCCATCACCTGTACCAATCCCCCACCACCTGTACCAATCCCCCATCACCTGTACCAATCCCCCATCACCTGTACCAATCCCCCCATCACCTGTACCAATCCCCCATCACCTGTACCAATCCCCCATCACCTGTACCAATCCCCCATCACCTGTACCAATCCCCCCATCACCTGTACCAATCCCCCATCACCTGTACCATCCCCATCACCTGTACCAATCCCCCATCACTGTACCAATCCCCCATCACCTGTACCAATACCCCCATCACCTGTACCAATCCCCCCATCACCTGTACCAATCCCCCATCACCTGTACCAATCCCCCCATCACCTGTACCAATCCCCCATCACCTGTACCAATCCCCCACCACCTGTACCAATCCCCCATCACCTGTACCAGTCCCCCCAACACCTGTACCAATCCCCCATCACCTCTGAACATATCCTACCTCCCTAAATCTAGCTTAATAATAGAGTTGAAACAATCTAGTAGCTGGTTCACCCCGTCTTAACTACACAACAGGGTGATTTGAGTTCCTCCTCCATGACCCCCAGAGACATTTAACAATCACTCGGACAAATGCGAGGTCATGAAATTTTTTATAATATTGACCCGAAGGCAAATGTTGATGGTTAAATATTTACAGTGCATTTTGTTTGAAGTGTTTTTGGATATTTATTTAAAGGTGACTCGTTTATACAATGTTAAAAATTAAAACAAAATTAAACATAAGGTTATTTAACATCTAACCTTCCCACGATAAAAGATAATGTAAGAGATAAAACAATTTGGGGATTAAATAATAATAATAATAATAATAAAAATAATAATAATAATAATAATAATAATAATAATAATAATAATAATAATAATAAAAATGATAATAATAATAATAATAATAATAATAATAATAATAATAATAATAATAATAATAATAAGTAAATAAATAAATAAATAAAACTCAAGTCGGTAAAAGTTGCATCGTGCCCTTGACGTCATCAGCGGGGTGATCTGCTCGCAGTCCCTTTAAAAGACAACTCTCACCCCCCCCCCCCCACCACCTCATAATGTTACCTCTTTCAAACCACTCAGGGTGAGGGAGGGAGAGGAGGGAGAGGGTGTGGGAGTTAGGGAGAGAGGAGTGGGTGGGGGAGAGCAAGAGAGGTGTGGGAGTTGGTGAAAGAGGGAGAGAGGAGGGGGTGAGTGAGATAGAAGGGGGGGGGGACAACAACAAAAACTCCCTCAACACTCCGTCGCTACACTAGTGCCGGGGCGGAGTGTACTATACCAGCAGGGGAGGTCGCCCAGGGCAGTTTCTCCTCTTAATTTGGTGTTGGTCTTGAGAGACTCATATACTCCCCACCTGGCCGAGCTTACCTGCCCAGGTATACCACACACTCTTGCTACTCTCAACAGTCTATTCAGGGTCAAATTAATTAGTGTGTGAGAAAAGAGGAGAGAGAAAAGATAAGATAAAAAGAAAGAGAGCGAGCGAGAGAGAGAGAGAGGGGGGGGGGGGGGAGTTGCCCTCGGTATATATATTATTAGTGGGGTAAGAGGCCGTGGGCGGGTGAAGGCCATCTCATCACTCAACAGATAGTAAATACTGTAGTCTCTCTCTCTCTCTCTCTCACCAGAATGCCAAGACAATCATTCATTTTGTTGCCGGGTGGGTCGGTCAAGTGGACAAAAAGCTCACTTCCTGTCCTAAGGGTAGCTAGTTCACAGCGCCCAGGTGGATCCCCCCCCCCCCCCCCCCCCAATTCACCTGCCGTTACAGTTAGGTGAAAAGGAGGCAATCGTGTGCAGTGCTGACCTAAATTACCTCTTTGTGTACCCAGAACAAGGCTAAGGTCTACAGTGTGCTATATCCGTACCGCCCCTAACAGCGAAGATAATCAGGTGAGGAACAGGTGATAAAAAGATCTTTGACGTAAGTAATTGAAAGCAAACGTAAATCGACGAGAAGAGTAGTAACTAAGTATAATTTCTAAGTGGCGAATTAAGTGAACATTTTGAAGAGGACGATGACGAACGCTCTCTTAAATCACTATTGCGTTTTAAAGTGTCCCCCCCCCCTCTCCTCTCTTCTTAATCACACAAGCCCTTCAAGATCACACCCATCACCAACCTCATCCACCACCACCCACCACAACCATCAACCTCATCCACCACCACCCACCACAACCATCAACCTCATCCACCATCACCCACCACAACCATCAACCTCATCCACCATCACCCACCACAACCATCAACCTCATCCACCATCACCTCCACCACTCCTAACCTCCAACAGTAACATCAGTGCCTCACTTCACCAAACAACAAGAGACGGTGAGGGGGAGGGGGAGAAGGGGGTAGGGGAGAAGGGGGTAGGGGAGAAGCAGCTGTCATGGGTTGTCTCTCTCCAGCCTGGCCCGTGACACACACCGAGTGACGCACCCCGCTACCTACACCCCTCACGACACACACACACACGACCCTCAGAATGTACAAAAAAGAAGTCAATATTTACACAATTACTTAAACACAAACACAAAACAATGACCTTCCTCTTCTCACCATTTATAATTTACAAGACTCGCTGTAAATACAAACACTGAAAGGTTACGGCCCTACACACACACACACACACACACACACATATGACCGTGATCTTCAAGGTTTCGAGGAACAGGTGTAAATAGGAAGGCGAGAGTTGGCGATGGAGAGGTGTTACTGGTGGGAAGGGGAGGGAAGGGAGGGGGAAGGGGAGGGAAGGGGTGGAAGGGGGTGGAAGAGGGCAGGACGGAAGGCTCTTAGCGGGCTGCAGAGATAGGAGATAGGTAGAAGGTCACGTTTGGAGAAATGGGTTTGCCTGAGGTGGAGATAGGGTGTATGGAGGGCATTCATCCATACATACAGTGGGTGGGCGAGTGGGTGGGTGTGTCAGTATGGGTGTAGGGAGAAGGGTAGGGGGGGGGGGGAATTGTTTACACCCAGGCCCACACTGTTTACACCCGCTGGACACTGTGTAACACCATCACACTGCTACTGGCGCCAGTACCCACCTCGCCCCGCCCCGCCGTCACCACCTGCTCCTCTCCGCCCCGCCGTCACCACCTGCCCTGCCCTGCCCTGCCCCGCCCCGCCCCGCCCCGTCGTCACCAGCCCCCGCTACACGCCTACTAACGATTTTTTTCTCAAGACATTTTGTAGAGAAAAATAAATAACCCCACCGCATCCTAACCTAACCCAACATGACCCTGACCTAACGTAACCGACCCTAACCAATCAGAAACCACCTTTAACCTACCTTACTTAACCAGCACCCCTTACCCCCCCCCCCCCCCCCACTCCGCAGTTGTTAGGTGGAGCTATCAATAAATTCTGGACATTTCATACAAAAGTTGGCTGATGCTTACACACACACACACACAGATGATACCCCCTTTTTCGAATTCGTGGTAAAGCACTAAAAAGTAAGAGAAGAGAAAGAGAAAGAGAGAGAGAGAGAGAGAGAGAGAGAGAGAGAGAGAGAGAGAGAGAACACTAACTAGTCTTCCCTTGCCACAAATTATTCAACCCAAAACTTTCTTTCTCCTATTTTTTTTTCTTCTCAATCTGGATAATCTTAAGAATCCTCACTTCTTATTCTTTGATTATTATAAGACATGTAAGAATAGATGTTCTCGCCGGCTGAAACAAGTACCCGGGAGGTTCACAAGATTTTTCTCATAGTAGTGAATCCGGTAGTTGGTGGTGGTGGTGGTGGTGGTTGTTGTTGTTGTTGTTGTTGGTGTGGTTGTTGTTGTTGTTGGTGGTGGTTGGTGGTGGTGGTGGTAGTTGGTGTTGGTATGGTGATTATTATATTGATGGTGTTTAGGGGTCATGGCTGTAGATAGTTGTTGTTGTTGTTGTTGTTAATTATATCAATAGTATTTTCCTGCCTAATTGCTGTTCTCTTTCCTTTTCTCCATCCTTATCTCCTTCTCTACTTCTCTTCCCTCCATTATCTACCTACCTACCTACCCACCCCTACTTCCTTGCCTAATTATCCCCCCTACTTATCTCGCTTGTTAACATGTCTACCCTCCCACCTCTCTCTCCCTGACTACCTATATCCTCCCATCTGCTACCCCCCCCCCTTCCTATCTACTTATTTTTGCATTCCTTCCTTCCTTAGCCTGTCTGTCTACCCTGCCTGCCCAACAACCGTCCTCCCCTACCTGCCTGCCTACCGACCTTCCCACCAGCCTACCGGGCGTGTGGAGTAGAGTAAGACACAAGCCACACTCTGTCACTGCCTCACCTAACGGGCGGGAGGCGGGCTGGTTATTTCAACACCCACATGGCTTATTTCTGGACCCTATGACGCCCGCCTCTATTTCTAGCAGGCCTCACCCACCCGCGCCATCCATCAGCGGGTTGACAGCGGGGTGCACATGAGACCCCTACACGAGTCCCGGCCATCAAATTCAGATTTCAGATTCGTGTAATGGTCCCCCCCCCCCCTCCCCACTCCTCTGCCTCACTTAGCTACCTGCATGGCTTAACACAAAGGTACGGGCTCCCCAGGTAATGGTAGCCAAGTACACGTCTTTAATTGATTGATTGATTGTGTGTGTGTGTGTGACCAATACATGACACTCGGCAACCGGGACGTCACACCAACGAGTCAGAAGCCGTGCGTGAGGAGGAGGAGGGTCTTCTTGAAATACGAAAACGAACCCCCCCAAAAAAATCTGGAGAACCTAAATTAATGTCGGATCACCTGAAGAATCTCCACCCCAGCTTAAATCACCCGATGATTAGTCACCCTAACACTATTTTCGGGGGGTTAGGTTAGGGTTTAATCTATAGGTGAAATAAAGACATGAATACTAATCTTAATGTAGGTTCTTTCCTGCTGGCCTGGTTCGTTTTCGTTGTTCAGGATGGCCCGAGTGAGGGAGGGCCAGGTGTGTGTGTGTGTGGGGGGGGGGGGGGGGTGAGCGCAGGTGTTAGGGAGGGCCCAGGTGCTGTGCTGCCTCCTTCCTGGCCACACTGTCAACACCCGGGGGGAGGGGGGGCGCCACACACACCAACGTAAACACCAAACAACGCTGACGGTGACAACAAACGCTCCATAGTCAAGATCCACTCAATGGACCGAATAACGTATCAATCTACTGCTTCGGGTTCACGAGTCTGAATCTCTCGGGGTTCGTGGTTCAGAAGGAGAGAGGCGGGGAAAATAATGAAACATAACGAACCATTATTAGGCCACTGTTTATCACCGTCTATAAATATGTAAACAAAAGACGATCGTGTAACGTGTAAGATATAAGGTTTATAGTATTATGTCACGCATTAACTCTCTCACCTTGTGGTCGTAACCACTACGCCTACTACACCCCTACAGTCCACCTAGCCCCCTGTCCTGTTCCTCTACCCTACTCCCTTCACCTACCAACCTACCTCTGTCCCTTGAATTACCTCCCCTTTCCCTTCCCTTTAAAAACCTACCTTCACTTACCTATCTCTCTCCCTTCCCTTCAACTACATGCCCTCTCACCCCTCCCTTTATCTACCCCTACCCTCACACCCCCCCCCCCCCGGCACCACTACTACTACTACTACCGGGCCTACATCACCCAGTTCCTCACATCTGCCGCCCTCTATCTAGCTGGCTGGCGTCCAACCCTCATTAACCAGACTCGGCTACTGGTGCTAACACTTACCACCTCCGATGATAAACACAACCACAAAATCTCTATTCACTCGACACCTATGAAGCAGTTTCTGTTTTAAGATAGATGACGTCTTCTGAGGAGCTAAGGACTTGAGAGGAGGGGGGGGGGGAGGAGGAGGAGCTATTTTTGGCCACCCTAATACACGTCTTACCGAAAACATCCTATAATTAAGGAACCGGTTTTGCCAAGTGTAAGTTAAAGGGAGATACAAAACCGGTCCTTTTTTTTTATATGTGTTTTCTGTAGTTTAAACTAAAGACTTATGCATGGTGTTGACTGAGTGACCCTGGCTGTTGGTCCACCTAACTCAAAACACGAAAATAAACACCAAAAGAAGTTGATTGAAAATATATAACATGTTGTGGTCTATTAACTGGGTCTGTATTACACACCAGCGTCCATAAGTTCATTTTCATTGTTAAGCAATTTGTGTAAAATACTGCATATCGAGCATTAGAAACGTAAGTTTTTGTGTGCGTACGAACATTTGTGCATGTGTGTGTATATGTACGTAGAAGCTCCCCCCCCCCCTACCTACCGTCGCCGCCAACACGCTCCACAACAGTAAATTAATGTTTTCATGATCGACAATAGCTTTAATAAACCTTGCTGGGATACTGACTATGTACAACACACAAACGTCTGATGATTCACAAACATCATATAAATCACTGGATCTCCTCTGATGGCCACAAAACCAGTTGGTCTCTACCACTAACACCCAGAATTTCACTCTTATGGGGCAGTCTTGACAAAACAGATTTTTCAGCAACATTCCCAATAAACAAAATCACTGTTGCAGACTAACTTCTCAGCCCACCAGAGAGAGAGAGAGAGAGAGAGAGAGAGACCACCGTTACCCCAGCTGACCTCACACCCAGGAACACACTCGCCCGCCTCACCACGTTAAGTCAAGTTGTAAAGAACCATCATCTGCTCTTATACCTTTTATTAACCCCCCCACTTATGTTGCGTGTTGGGGACGGTCCTGTGCTTCTCTCTCGTGTTATCCCCACCTCTCTCATATCCACCCACGACCAATCTCTCCTATCTTATTCTTCCTCTCCTCCTCTTCCTCTTCTGTATAGCCTCCGTTTACTCATCACTTACTCATTATAAACTCATCACACTGCTGTTTAGGAGTATCAATACCAAGGCTCGAGTCTCATACCTCCTCTCATCCCCACAATCACTCCTATGTACAGCCAACTACTGAAATCCATTCGCCTCATCCCCTGAACCATGAACCCAGAGATTCAAACTCATGAACCCAACCGAAGCAACAGACTGATACATGCTTTGGATTCACAAGTCATGAGTTGTGGGGTTCGCGGTTCAGTGGGAGAAGCAAACGGATGGACATTTAGTAGTTGAATGTATACACCAGCTTCCAGATACTGTACTGTAAGCTATCTCTAGTCTCTACGTATTATCCTCCACAAACATCAAATTTTCTACGATACTTAAAAACAAAACAAAATAAAATCCCATTAAAAAAAAAACTTGCATCGGAGTCTCTTAGTTCAAAAATAAAATCCCAGTCATTGATATACACAAATTTGATAGTTAAATGGTAAATAAAAACAACCATCTATCCATCCATCCAACCATCACCCATCCATCCACCCACTCAGTTGTCTATCCATCCATTCACCCATCAAATCATCCAACCATTAAATCAAACTAACCATCCATATCCATCCAGGTGGTGAAATAGTGACCTACATAACATAATTAATACACACTGTGGCCCACAACCTTCATCCATCTCTCGGGCCAAGATCATCAAAGACCCCGTTATGGTGAGGAATTATATCTGAGGTTAAGAGGTGACAAGTGAGTGTGTGAGTGTGTGTGTTCTTGACTCCGGCACTCCTAAATCACTGCAGAAAAAGGTGTGGCGGGGGGGGGGGGGGGGGTTCACCAGCTCAAGGCTAATGTTTTATCATTAACAGTTTTACCACACCAGTCTGTATTGAGGGATTATATACAATTTAATGTCATAACCTAATTAATTTTAAGCAATTTTGCCTCTAATTACACAATTCTGTAATGGGGTGCCAAGGCCTTGTGGGCACAGGACTCAAAATACTGTCCTAAGGGCCACTGGTTCAAGCTCAGGATAGCCTACACTCCAGTCTATCCAGTGGTGAATGGGTACAGGTATTAAACTTTATATTTAGAGAAGTGAAGGCAGTCTGTTATGTACAGTCGGGGTCAAAAGTTTTCTACTGCCCAAAATAAAGCAGCATCGACCACAAATGAGAGACAAGTCAGGCAAGTCAGTTCGGAGGCTCATTCACGTGACTATTTTACGACGTATAGCGAACTTTTGTCCGTGACTGTACATTGTAATAAGAGATTTACTAATGCTTGTACTGTACCTCATTCTTGAGAAAAAACATAATTTGTCTTCATATTAATCTTCCCTCATAATAAAGACGTAATAACGACATCTAACTGGCACACTTCTATCGTGATAAAAAAACGGTGTACCAATAACTGAGCTTCAATTATAAAGGATAGACCTCTGTAACTAGGTGTGTTCTCTCACCCTTATATAACGACTTAAATTATGTGGAGCTGTGAGGGAGAGTTAGAATGTTGGTCTCTGGTTTGTGTTGAGGGTGTTCTTTATGAGCCAGCTGCCAGACAAATAAATACACACACACACACACTCAGTTGACGTCTGGCCAGGTTCGTGTTGTTCTATAAACTAAACTTCCATATATCTGTTAAAACAAATTTGACCGTGATCTAAGGTACGTTCTCAACTCACTCACCAGTACTCCCTTCAGAGTCGCAGAACTGTAGTATATTTTAACCAATTACAGGATTAAATTACTGACCTGACCTAACCTGCTAACTTAAACAGAAGTAAACTAACCTAAATTAAGCTAAACTAACCTAACCTAAACTAAATTGACCTAAAATAAACTACACTACAGACTCCTTCATCCTCCAAAGGGTCACCAAACCCCCTTCAAGACTAAGCATAAAACCCCGACGTAACAAGATAAGGTCTCCTGGTTACCACAGCCTTAATCGTGGGAAGGCCAGGCTGTCTCCATCCTTAATTCCCCCTCACTGGACCCACAAACATGATGCCCACAACAGGACTCAGCATTTCTGGTGTTCTAGAATCGTGCTTGACGGAATGTGAATGGGATGGTTAGGTGCACGTATCATTCAGCTCCACCTGTAGGACCCCGTATGAACCACTTGTATGTCTCTTGAGTTAGGACCATCTGTATGTCTCTTGAGTTAGGACCATCTGTATGTCTCTTCAGTTAGGACCATCTGTATGTCTCTCGAGTTAGGACCATCTGTATGTTAGTTAGGACCACCTGTATGTTAGATAGGACCACCTGTAAGTCAGTGAGTCAATACCAGCATGAAGACTGGGAGTGGTTATGGTGGTAAGACAGGGATCACTAACCAGGTCTGTAGGTCAACACAAGTCACGCCACACTGACACTTAACAACAATTTCTCTATTTCTGTCTGTCTCTCTCTCTCTCTCTCCCTTCCACTCGACCATCACATAAACAAACTCGCCCCCTTATGATTACGGACACCACAACTCTCTCATATTTTAATCCTTTCCACTCCCCAATTATCACAAAAATCCAAAATACGGTACCTGGTCGTTTTACCTGTCAACGTAATTAAACTACTTCTATATACACCTGAATGTGATGCTTTTACTCAAGACACCACTGGAACCATATATCTAAACTAGTAACTGTATTTAAGTATAATGACTCTGTCTGTCTGTTTGTTTGGGTCTTTTATGGTGCCATTATCACGTGAACGCATACTGGCAAGTGTCTGGTATTAGTGGTGTTGTCATAAACGCCAGGGATAATCTATTCTAGGAATGTGACACCTACAAAGAGGCACAGAAGCCACCGCTGAGCTGAGTCACTGAGCCGCCACCTCAAGTAGCTGTGACCTAACTCTCACGAAGGTGTGATTATTAAAATGTGTTTATGTATGTATGACAAGACAAACTGATGGAAGCATACACACACACAAACTGTCCTCCATTGCAAACAAACACACACACTTAGTCATAAGCGTAATGAGTCAACCTCATCTGAACCAGCCGAGATTAAACAGGGGAAATCCCGTGACCAAGCCATCTGCTGCTAACACTGCCCCTCCCCACTAATCCTTCCTACCCCCTACTTCCTCTTCCACACTATTCGTCCTTCCCCTACTTCCTCATCTATTCTTCCTCCCTTACATCATCTCACCCCACCGTTCCTTGCCTCCCCATCCCCTCACACCCAATCCCATACCCCAACTTTGTTCCCCTGCCAATAACACCTCACTACCTCTCATCCCATCCCATACCAAGCAGACTCGGCCCACCACCATCTGCAACGCCATCAGGATCACCCGGACACCACCTGCACCGCCACCATCTGACAGTGAACCCACCAAGTGTCACCACAGCTGGCACCTTGTCAAGCGCTGAGAGAGAGAGAGAGACGCAAAAAGCATACACTGATAGCATATAGCTTTTTGGGAGGATGTGGGGGGTGGCCTTAACCTCCTCCTCCTCCATCATCATCTAATATCTCTCCACTACCATCTGTATTCTCTACCACCACCACCACCACCTGTATCACACCTACACCACCACCTGTATTACACCTACACCTATACTATGTTCACTGATTAGATCACTTAATTATTCACCAGTAAGAGGGAGAAGAGAAAAAAGATTCAGATTCAGGTTCAAATTCAGGTTCAGGTTCATCTTTGTAGTACAGTGTATATGCTATATTAAATACACTTCCCTAAAAATAATCTCCATCACTTTTCAGAAGGTGGCAAAGGTGGAGGAAACAAAAACAAAATTAACATGGTTTTTTAGGGGCTGAGTTCATCATCCCTCCCTTTGATGATGATGAAAAAAGGGAGAGAGAGGGGGAGAAGAGAAGAGAGAGAAGGAAATGACAAAAACTTAGATGTGTGGACTTTATTTTTACTGATTTCTGTGGTGGGATGAGTGTATTACCCTTGTGATATATATATATATATATATATATATATATATATATATATATCTATATATATATATATATATATATATATATATCTCTCTCTCTCTCTCTCTCTCTCTCTCTCTCTCTCTCTCTCTCTCTCTCTCTCTACTTTCCTTCCCCCCCCTTCTCACTCTCTCACTAAAACACCTGTGTCAGTGCCTACACAAGTCACCACCACTGCCAGTCTACTGCCAACACCACTACCCACACAAACCCGCCTACCTGCACCACCTGATTTCGCCGCCCCCGACCCCCTCAAAGCGCTAACAGATGGATGAAGAAGTATATTTAGTCAGGAGAAAAAGCACCCTTTAAATAGCTATTATCCGCACACCACCTGCCCCCCCCAGCAACAGCAGGCAACAACACGAGATAGCACTAGCAGCATGATGTAACGGCACCCACAGCTTGGAACAGCAGCAACAACAACACACACACAATAAGGAACATTTAGTACAGCAACATCAAGGTTAACAACAGCAACAACAACAGATAAACAATAAGGAACATTTAGTACAGCAACATCAAGGTTAACAACAGCAACAACAACAGATAAACAATAAGGAACATTTAGTACAGCAACATCAAGGTTAACAGCAGCAACAACGAGGTTAACAGCAAGTGAATGCAGCGCCAGTAGACATCATTAAGTACTATCACTGCAGCAAAGAACAGCAGAATAACCTGCATACAACATCAGGCACTGGCAGCAGCTGAGCCCTCACTGCATGCCTAAACAATAAAAATTAACAGCCCACAACTGCAGCACCAGCATGCAGCATGATACAGTGCATTTACAGCAGCAGCAATCACCACCACCTGCCCTAGCATCAACAAACAACAACACAGGATAGCAACATCACAATAAAGGATGAAACACCACAATGGAAACAGAACAGCAACCACATACACCATCATCAGCACCACCACCAAGGCAGGGGAGGCGTCAGTTTGTTTACCATTGAATCAGCTGGTGAGGAGCACGTGGTCCCCCGCCGGCTACACCAACACAGACATGACAGCCCATGTCGTAATTAATATCTCTCACAACATAGAAGGAATAACATTTACCTGCATTACCTTCTCTAATCCTTCCTGCTATTTTTTTTCATTTGTTATTATTTCTATTATGTAGTTAAAAAATGTTTATACAAGAACATTATAGTGTCACCAATCCTAAGAGTGTAGTTGGAAGCCATTTAATTCAGTACAATAATAACATTCATTATCTTTGAGCCAACTGTTAACTATAAGGTGTGCATGACCACTGCTCGCGAATAAATATTTAGATGTGCATAAAGGATCAGCCAAAATTGGACTGCTTCCAAGTGACGTTCCCTCACAATATTATACCCCAAATTGGTAACCTCATACCGATTTGTACACAAAACCTCAGTTACCAATCCCATCACACCATCATGACTGCCGTGAGTGGTAATAATAATAATCACTCAGCCAGCTTGGCCAAAATCCCAATAATGATCTTTGAGTGACCCCCAGTTAAAACACATGGACATATTTAACTGGCAATGATGCTGATGTCTGCCAAGTTTGAAATTAATCCACATAATTTTGTAAGAATATAAGAATGCAGGGAGAATTTTTTTTTTCCCCCGTGACTTTTTCCGTTCATTGAAAACAAAACCCTTGGTTAACACTGGCCTAGGGGTAATGGTTGACACTGGCCGAGGGGTAATGGTTGACACTGGCCAAGGGGATATCAGTAATTTGAATACTGTACTTTCTAGCATAATTAGCTCACACAATAAGACAGGTACGTAGATGGTCGAAGGAAGATAACGCGTTAGACAACTACTTAACGTGAAATTATAACACCTTATGTAACTTGGTAATGCTGTCAACCTTTCATCCTCCGACAAGAACCGAACATTATCACGACATTATTTTATATCATAGATTAAAAAAAAAGCTGAAAGAAATCCCAACAATTCTTCCCCTGTTAACATCACCCAGCAATGTACTTACATTATAAAACCAACTCCACAAGAAAATACAACATATGAAACAACATCTCCCCCCACACACACACACACACACATATGAACCGCAACAATATAAGCTATTGGACTACACATCAAAGCAGAGATATTGTCAGTGATGATCTCAGCTCTCCGGCACACACAAACACAAACACACGTGCACCACGACCAACGCTCCACCAAACATTGTACACATTTTCTATAACTCCCAGCAAATTAGAGTTCCGGGTTCATGTTGATCTTCCCAGAAATCTACCTTACATTTTTGGGGGGAGGGTTAACTGTTTCTCTGTGATATTTATACCTTAATCTGGACCCTCACACTCTCTCTCTTTACTGTGTTTATGTTTTAATTAGGATCATTATTTAGCGAGCTTCTGAAAATGGTGTTAAAATGTTCCTTTCTTATGTTAATGATCTCGTGTGTGTGTGTGTGTGTGTGTGTGTGTGTGTGTGTGTGTGTGTTTTACAAAATCGTTCACAGGAGTGTACACCCTAAACCTTAAAACATACAAACACAGGTGTATAAAAATTTTTTTTTCCTTAAGCCCAACATATGACAGATGACTCGGTAGGGAACAAACACGAGATGTGAGGTGACCTTCACACTACCCTTGTCTACACAGCACTCGCTGACGACCCCAGCAGCTAGGGACTCCTCATCCCCCTCTTAAAACACACACACACACACACACACACACACACACACACACACACACACAAAACACAACAAACAGAAAACCAAATGTACATACAGAACATTATTAATCCATAAAACCATCTTAAACACACATTACTGTCTCACCTACAAACACAACCCTCCCACATGTTATATCACCATAAACATACTGTACACCCTTTATAAACAAGACTTCGTATAGCACCCATAAACATTACCTCCTGCACAAACACAACCCTTCCAACCCTTATACACAAACATTACCATACATAATAAACAAACTAGGGCACATGATACACAAGCCCTTCCCTTCAACACCAGAGAGAGTTAATCTAGGCGCTTACCCACACGATGACACAATGATTCTGGACAGCCTTGACTCTTGACCTTAAAAACCAAGCAAAAATGACATCAAACGGTGGTGTAAAAAAAAAAAAACTCACTCACCCGACCAGGATCCAGCCCACATAATTAGCCTTGTACACTCATATCCATCTTAATTACACAGCAAATCATCCAGTACCAACACCAAACCTAGAGCCACAGCCAAGTCATTAGTGTCAAAGTACATACAGGAGCGAGCATTAAAAACCTTCATACTGACATACCTACACATGTCCCACCCCAGAGTATCTAATGTGCAAAATTTTAATCCATCAGTGGGTATAAACATCCATCAGTCCATCCAAAGAACCAAAATTGTCATTCTTTATTGAGGTAGTTTTTTCCTGCCTGTGTGTTTGGAGTGTATATACCAGATGAGTCAGTTCTTAACATACCATCCATCACACTGACTAACATACAACTCTCGTCCTACCTCCTCCTTCACAGTAAAGCCCATCCATCTGCATATAGCTAGTGTGACATTTTTCACCTACAAGATGCTTTTACTCTCTTCACACACACACACAAACTCACCAGTCTAACCTCCACCCACACAAAGCCAACAAAGAACTTTTACCTTCATTCACTCAACTGCCCTTACAACTCACTTAGCCACCTACCTGTGCACCACCCATCTACCCACTTTTATGATGCCCTCCTCACCCACCTACACACAACTAACACACTACTGCACACACACACACCTGCAACACACATTACAATGCCTTCCACCTCACACAAACTTGGGCCACAGCTGAAACTTTGGCTTGGGTGTGGTTGCTTATAAATGGCTGCGAGAAATCTAGAGACAGAGGTTAAGAAGCAGTATAATCTATTTATGTCATCATCAAACATTCTTCACGAGTAGCTGATGGCTAAATTTGTTCAACATCAAGAGGTCTGTCTCATCCATTTGTGTTCTCCCCCCCCCCCCCCTCCTAACTAAAATTTCTAAAAATATCTGCCTTAAAAAGTACAGTCGAAGAGAAAGGGAGCATCTTCTTATGACTGCAGCTTAAGATTTTGAGTAAATAAACTGAATTTGATAATATTGGATTTTCAAAGCTGAAGTGGGAAAAAAAAGTGAGAAGATAAAGTAAGATAATAATTATTTCTTTTATTGAAGTAGCATAAGAGAACATAGGTATACATGAAGGTAAATGAAGAGTTCAAGACATCATGAGCAAAGAGGTGGGCTAGAATGAGTTAACAGGAGTCAACACAAAAGTTCTTTTAACTTCTTACTATACAATGGTTTTTTGAGATGCGCAAAGGTAGAGGTTAAGGAGATACATCCCAAGTCCACTCTATCCCTTTCACTACAGGGATGCCACCTTTAACCACCTCAATGCTAACCTAACCTACACTAGCCTAGCTTAACCTAACCTACACTAACCTAGCTTAACCTAACCTACACTAGATTAGCTTAACCAAACAAATTTCCCTAGGTAGCATTAGGCTGGTTAATATCTTATTTGGCTACCACAAGATGAATGTATTCAGCTCAGAGTCGACCCCGTACACAAGGCGTCAATAATGTGGCAAACATAAAACTACACAAATTTAAAAAAAATACAATAATATAATAATAATAATAATAATAATAATACAACAACTCATTCTTGTAAGCCCCTTCTTATTTCAGTACAGGGAGGGAACGGAACAGTATCCAATTCTAGATACAAATATAAAAGTTAAGAGGTTGATATAACAGCTGTAGTGACGACTCGAGTATCAGTAGCAGGTAACGTGTTCTCTCATACACAGTACATAAAGCACAACATATTTGACGACAACATATAAAAGCCCGTTGACAAGACAACAGTGAATCTACCGAAGCCTGATGTTTATACTGTATGCTAACAGAAGCTCTGAAATAATTCCCCAAAATAATTTCCATATCCCTCTAATAAACATACATTACATGCCAAATATAAACACCACTACAAAGAACACACAACATAACAAAGAAGACAGGAGATAAAAAAGATAAATCACTGACTGTCTGCTACATAAAAGCGTACAAACAGAAAAAAAACAATGAGAATAAGCAGAAGCAAGAGCAGCGTACTCACCGGCTTCTCTTCTTCCTCTTCCTCTTCGCTCCCTTCATCCGCCTGCTGCTGCTGTTCTTGCGAGCGCTGAGCTCTTTTCTCAGGGTCTATATCCTAAGATTCGAGACGTAAGCATATATTTAAAACCAAATCAGAAAAAAAGAAAAAAAAAGAAATCATATAAAAAGCAACTACCTTCCAAATCATTGAAAATATAAAAAGAAAACAAAATCAACCTCCCAAAGCAAACCGAGTCTTGTGCTGTACTTACATCTATATTAACCTGAACCCGACCCGTAGAACGTCTCTTAGGCTTTTTCCGTCTCTGTATTGCCGCTTGTGTGCCTTCCCTCGTTTGTGAGTTCCGTTCGCTCTCCTTGTCTTCATCTGCAGTGTGAGAGAGAGATGGTTCATAGCGTAAATACATTGTGATTCCAACTTGATACTCCACAAACACTGTCAAAATGGCAGTCTATATCCAGTCTCTACTTCAAAAAGAAAGCAGGGAGAGGAGAAGGAGGAAGAGAGGAGAGACAAAAGGTGAGGAAAAGGGTAAATAAGGGGTAAGAATAAGAGAAGAAGGGGGAGGAGGAAGAAGAGGAGGGGGAAGAGAGAGGAATTACAGTACCCTGATCACTCTAAACCACAACTTACCGGCTTTCTCCTCTGTATTCTTTCTCCTCAGCTGGACAGTGACTGTTTCAGTATCGTTCTCCACTTCAGCTTTGTCTTTTGATCGCACATTCTCTAGGGAGAACTGTAAGGCAATGGCTCATCTTATAATTCAACTGTATAATACCATTTCATCCTATAATATAACCTACAGTAAACATCCTATCTATCTGTTGATTTTAAACCTGACAGTAAACACAGAAGTTCAATTAGATTTATGTTTTTCTTGACATTTCATAATTTTCATTCTATTCATACCTTTCATACTTTCTTGTAATTTCCCCTTCTCATTATTCCTGTTTCAGGCAGGAATTTGCCGATGTTATTTATTCCCATTAAAGGTCAAGTTAAAAAATTAGGTAATCTTCACATATTCCAAAGGAAAATTTATATTATTTTATGAGGTGTTATTTGGTCTTTGTTAGTAGATGGTAAAAAAAATGGTCAAGTATGTTTGGCCATAAAAAAAATACAAGGATTTCTGTACTTCCACCAAGAATAAAAAAAGTTACGCACTTAAAATATTAAAACTTTGGATGTTAATACAGTACTTAATTTCATACATACACTATCAACTTACCCTATTCTTATCAGCATCATCCACCTTCAACCTCCAAGATGGGCGCCGTTCCTCTTCATCTGCTTTGGTGGGTGACTCAGGCTTTGGCTTGGATGATGGTGAGGATGGGGTGGTTGTGGATGATCCTTGTGGGGTGGTGGTGGGCACAGTTGATGCAGATGAAGTTTCCTTGGGCTCTGGACTAGATGTCTGTGGCAAAAAAGGATATAACATTTGCTGCATCAGTCTAATCTAGGGAAAAAAACCTGACTGATTCAATGTATATAACAAAGTACTGTAGTGATATTTTATTTAACCACTGTAGATTTCTTTACGCTTTACTCTTACTTAATAACTTCTAATTTTCAATAATTCTTTTTCCTAAGAATGTGGAGTTGCAAAATAAATGTAGGAAAGAAATGACAGTGCAAGAAAAAGGCAATATCATTACTGTACTTTACCTATGGCCAGTCAGGCTTCTATAAGTGCCTGAAGGAAGCCCGAGAATTTCTACACTATCCCTAATTTCAGTTAACCACATCCATCAGCATTACTTAAAAAAAATAAATAAATCAATGTTGCTGAGATCCCAACAATAAGTAAATATTAAGAATTTTTCAAAGTGAAAAAAATTCTTCAAAAATATCCAACTATGCAAAACTTATCAACCATACAATTGCAAGAAAGGCCATCATCTTTCCTTTAGTAAATCATACATCCTCCTCTGTCACTTTCCTATTCTTCAACAACACTCTGACAATACATCTTCTAGTATTTTATCATCACAGTTGGTCAGGATTGTTTATGCTAAGAAATTTACCTCTTTTGTTATTTGAAACTACTCGATGACACATTCAGACTGACTGCTATGAGGAGCTACAGCAGTTATAGAGAGAACAGAGCATTGTTATTTTGTCCACAAACTTGACTTCTACATAAAAAAGTACAGCCAGCTAACTACAGTATTTGAGTTTAACTACTTGTTGAATAGAATCATTCAGCGTTAGTCATATAAAATACCAAGATTGGCGTCCCCAAAGTGAAGGGGTTGACTAATACTTACAGACACCTGCTGCTGCTTATTCTTCATGAACTGCTCGGCAGATTTGATATCCTCGAGGGTGACCCCCTGCGTAGATCTCCGGGTTGACCGTACCATCTTGGCGTGGGCTTTTCTCTGGGTTTCACTCTCCTCATCACGGCTCGGCGGCACAAACGACCTAGATGAATGCACCAGGCTACACATCAGGTTACACAGCGTTCCCACCGCCCAATGTGACGCCGAAGTCAAACACAACACAGACTCAGCCTTTGCCATTACATATTGTATTAAATATAAGTAATTGCTTTAGTTAACTATATTTTAACAAATATTATTCAATGTTACTACTATGCAGTAAAAAATACCAATTCCAGTAAATTAAGCAAAAAAACTTCAAATTCATTCTAGCTAAAAAAAAATAAAAAAATAAAAGGGATTCATTATCAACTACTGTACAGTATATTTACTGAAGACAGCATTTAAAGTGTCCAAAAAGTCTGTGCAGTGATTGACCTGTTTTGTTAGCACACACAAGGCATCAACCACCAACGACGAGCAAGTGAGGAACATCGACTTAGTTTACTCAAGTACATACATCAATTGCCATCTATGGGGAATATACACCTTTGTTTATTTTCACAATGTTTAAGATTTCCTCTGGAGAAAACAGCAGGGCTAATCTGAAGATATTTGGGCATACAAATCCACAATAATCTTTCTGAAGCTGTAGAGCATTTTCTGCAGAGCCTTCTTTGGGTAAACAGTTGTAAAGGTAATACAAAACAATACATCCCCTTCAACCTATTGAAAAGATCCCATAAAGGTAGTGAGGGCAGGTCAGGTAAGGTTACACAATCAAGTTTTTAAGAATTAAGCTTTTAAGTAGAATTAACAGAAGCTATTAGCATTAATGATACAGCAAAGTTAACTGTTCAATTTAAATGCCATTCTCAAGAGTCAAGAAATGAAAGCCTTTCAAAATGGAGTCCAGTTACATAACAGATCAAGAAATAATATCTGGCAATAAAATCCAAAGAAATTTATTAAAGCCACAGATATAATATATATATAATTTTTTTTTAATTCATATAGGTACATGTACCAAAAAATATCAACAAGCAAACATTTTCATTCATAAAATTTTATTATAAAACACCAGAAAAATGTATAATTTCTATTTATTGTAAAAATAGTGTGTGTCAAAACTTCAGCTCTAAAAAAAATGCTGTTGAAAGATGAAGAATAGAAAAGAACATGCCTTTGGATCAACAAAAAGCTCTATCCTACAGTCTTACCTAAATACTATACAGTACTTTCATTGGTGGCAAGTATCTGTTAAAGCGACTTGGTTAAAGAGGCACATCAAACAAATATCATGCCAGTTAGTTGAACAATCAGATAAAAAATCAGTGAAATAAATGAAAGAGCAGTCATTCTCATGGTTGGCAGGCGTACGCACTTGAAGAAATTCTTTATGACACTGCCCGGACTCATTTTGGACGGCGTGGGGGGCTGTGCTGAGGAGGGGGTCTGAGGCGGTGGTGGTGTAGACGGTGTGGGGGACGTAGGGGGTGTTTGAGGTGTTACAGTAACAATGGGAAGGGAGGTTGTTGCTGTGGGTGAAGGAAGGTGCTGCTGGTTAGGTTGTTTAGGGGGGATGGAAAGGGTTGGTGCAGTCTTAGGTGGTGGAGGGAGGGCAGTCAGCCCCCCGTTGGTCGTGAGTGTGGTCACGTTGCTGCAAGAGATGATGTTCCTTGAGAACACCTCACAACTATTCAACACGCATTCCTCTTTATCAATAAATCTTACAATTAACTAAGAGTTTAGCTATTTTCCTAACATACTTAAAAAGAATTTAGAATGGTAACCAATGGACTAATTACTTCTCAACTGTTTAATATTGCCATTCTGTGCTATTAGTTCAGTATAGAGTGTATCTGTGGGAAGTAAAACTTGATCACTATTTACACCAACACAAATACAGTATCTCTATCATTTTTTTTTTCTGTAGCAATCAATACTTAGGTGTGGGATATGACTCCTTAACAGTCGTGTATTTCTCGACCAACACGAAATACCTACAGTAATAGAATTATTGCCTTTGATATCCTTTTAATGAATGTCAAACACAAGCAGCTACTTATATCGATACAGAAACGAGACTTAAATCATTTCCCTTTTACCACATAATCAATAGAATAAAACAAAAACTTATTAACTTTACAAAAATTGGAAAAATAAATAAATAAAAAGGACCAGTACTCCCAACATAAGCTCTGTAGATGTTACGAGTGCAGGGCGAGATGACTGACACGAGAACTCACCTGCCAATGGAGCGCGTGGAAGGTGAGGTGTTGGTGGTGAGGACCGTGCTGGTAGAGACGAGGGGCTCCATACTATCCATGTGATTCCTGAAGACATTAAGAAGTCACATCCACATCCATTCTCTCTTCACACTTTATAACTCCTTTAAGAAGTTTGATAATTTGCAAACCTAACCAAACCAAACTTTAAAAATTAAGAGAAGTTTAACAATTTGCTGACCATTTCATTTACTGAAAAAATTTCTCTCATACAACACACACTTAACTCCCAAATGAATGGGGTCAAACTGAAGCACCGAGCCTTTAATGGCAATGCATTGTTAAAAAAAATCACACTGCTCTTTAATGATCATTGTACATTAACAGATCTGACTTAACTGGTGTGGCACTCCCTCTTGGCTCTATAATCAAAATACCAAGATACTTAGGGAGGAAATACTGTAAAATGCAAAAACTAATATATAATTATAATCTATAGTTTCTTCTTATATATCTTCAATGTAGTCTATCTTACATAACTAGCGCCAGCAGGGATGCAAAAAAAGAAAGAAAAACGAGAAAACAAAAAATTGCTTCTCAACGTTTCCTTAAACCACATGTTTTTTCCTTTTGGTTGTAAAATCTGAAGCAATACAATCATGAGATAAAAGAAGCGATAGTAAGCATCTCGACAATTAGCATGGAACAGTTGCTTGAGAAAAAGAATACAGAATAAAACGAATCATTCCAACAACAATAAAATAACACTGTTTCTGAGGAGCAATAGAAGAAGCTGAAAGAGTAATGAAGATATACTGTACATGAATAAAGGGGCAATGATGATACAAGACTGAAGGGGCAATGACTCAAGGGGTAATGAAGATAATGACTGAAGGGGCAATGAAGATACATAGCTGAGAGGATACGAGTGGTAAAATACAACAGGACAGCAAACATGGAGATCAATAACTCAGTGGAAGGAATTTCAAGTCATAAATCAAAATCACGAAGGACTTGAGCGACAACTTACAGCACAACACTATTCCTTGCAGAATATGATCTGATAAACAACCTACTGACCCTCCACAATATCTATAACAGGCTTTCATTTTGATCTTCATTCCTGAAAGCCTTAATTTGCTCTCATTCAATCTTCTTAACTGTCTTAGATGCTTAAAACTATAGCAACCAAACTTTAAGCTACCGGTATTTCATATGAAGGAAAATCTCACTGATTTTGTGAAAAACAGATACTTCAATGATTAAAAAATCAATCAAACTATAGAATGTGTAAATCAACAGAAGTAATCCAATGATTCACACAAAAGATGACTATAAAATTTCACTGTTCTATGCTCGACACTTTTTACTTGATTCTGTTAATGCACAATAGTGGGATAGAAGCACAGATAGACAGACTGAAGGATAGGTACTGGTCATCATGCCCCGATACAAACACAGAGGGCACAGAAACATATCTAAGGTTATGGAGGGGTCTGATGGAAGCCTATTTACATGCCAATTAATATGCCTCTACACAGAGAACTTTATATATCTGAGAAAGATGATTACATAACTGATTTTAAGTGCTCAATGGATCTCATCAAGAGGGATGTGTGAATAAGAGGTCTCTGCAAACAGGATGTATTAATACAAGTGCTCAAGGTCAGATCTCTTGTAGGAGAGTTGTGTAAGAAAGTGCAGTGAAGCATTTGGAGTACTAAGATAGATGTGTGTTGGGAATATATACTATGAAAAAAAGCACGATACAAACACTAATAAAAAAGAGTATGGAAAATTGCCTAAATACACTGCGAGCATCTTAAGGGATACTATTACTATCGTACAAAAAATAAAATTGGCGACTTTTAAATAGAAGTATAGACCCAAACCAGGGGAAAAGTTCCAGTGAGTTCCGGTATTGAGGAATGTACAACACATTTCTTAGAACATGTGCAACAGTTTCAACTGAGTTCATGGAAAATTATTGACTGGGTAAAATGTTACACCTCCAACACTGGACCTGAGCCTACCTTCTCAACTGTATAAATGAGAATTATGCCATTACAGTATGTGTATACTCTGACAGGGAGCTCAATAACAGCTTTGATAAAATAGGTCATTATAAGTTTTTGAATGAGTTCCAGGATTACAAATTTTGAAATGACCAATTTTTTTTAATGCCAGAGATGTCAACAAAGTTAGTCCTGAAAGTAAGTCCATACAATAACATTTTATAAGAAACTAACATATCAAGTTTTTGTGAGTCTAAAATGAAACCGTCCAATAAAATGAGTGTGAGGTGTTCCACAGCTGGAGGAACACCTAACACAGTTGGTAAGGCAGGTGATTCTGGCCTACAAAGAACCCTAAAATTTTGATCAAAATTGGGAAAGATGCTGAATTTTAGCATATATGATATGACAACAAATCAGAATTGTAGCTCCACAAAATATGCTCTGTTGATAAAAATATCTACCAAGTTTGATCAAATAAATATAAACTTTTTTTGGCATAGTTACATTTAATAAAAACAATGCAACTACATTAAAAGTGTGAATCGTTCTTGTCTTCAAACTCAGTAGTGCATTCATGCCAGCAGTAATCCTGCCAAGTATAAACTAAAATCAAATAAAAAAAATAGATACACCTTAAAGGTGTAAGCAATTCCAGTCAATTGGAGTCCAGCAAACAATTCTTCAACCACATTCCGTATCCAACTATGTATATGGGGGAAACAGGTGCACCAGACAAAATAATGGGAAAAAAAAAAAGAGCAGACTTTAATATTAAAACTAATGATGTTCCTCCAGATTCACAACAGGTCAGGTGTGAGGGGCCCCTAAAAACATCTAATTCCTCCATGGAAACAACACAGTATTCACATTAAAAAAATAAATAAACCTAAATTGATCCTTTATAATTAATTTTCATTAACTTGTTGTGGAAGGAGATCATACAGGAGTCAGGGGCTCAGTAGTGCTCTTAGGAACTACGTACTGTAATCTATCCTGAACACAGTTAATTCACCAACACTATTTAATATACAACACAACAAAGAGTTTACATAAACCTTATCTATACTTTCATCCTTAAATCAAATTATGTGATAAAATCTTTCAGGATTTAAATGTCGAGTCTGGGGCGCGGGGGGTGTTACTCATTCATCACCGTAAATGCATTTATTCTCTAGTTAAGTTCTTATCTTATTTAACGCACTCTTCATTTTTTCCCAATTTCAGTTTGAGGTACCTGTTCCACCCCATCATAGAATATTCTCTGCATGATCAAGGCAACATCAATCCAACAAATTTTGATTATTAAAAAAAAAAATACATAAAATTTGCTGCTCCAAAAAGTTACAACCAATCAGACTGCAGCAACTGAATTATATATGTGTAGATCCTCCTCATCTTGGAACTCTGCATAGTCTGGCCAACATCATTCCTACCAAGTCTGATAAAAATGAGATATGGGACTTTAATACGTAAACAGTGACGGGCAGAGGGACATCAATAGGGTGTTAGAAAAGTCCCAGTGTACCTGTAATAATTAACAGTACAGTATAGCTATTCCTTGTTATATCCACACTGTTATATACTGTATCTTGTTCTACTTACAGTAAATATTGGATATGGTCGCTGTAAAGTGGTATAACAAGGCAGTTTTACCTTTAATTATTGTAGGTGTATATGAACTTTTCTAACACCCTGTATAATACAATTGTTTGCTTGCCAATGTCTAGAAGTAGTAAGGTGGTGTTTTAAAGAGAGAAAACCAATTGAAAATAAAGAATGTATGAATGAAATAGAATGAAATACATTAACATGAGGAAACCGTCTATGTAAGGTACCTATAATTAGAGACGGGAGAGAACCTTCAATGTAGAGAAACTTCTCGAGATGTGTAATCACCCCATAGTTTAAAGGAGGTTTTCTGAGACCTCATGTTGTGTACAGTATCATGAAAATAGTACAGTGTCCTCAGATATCACATTGTTTGAAAGGTAAATATGTAATGAGAAGCAAGGGTTCAAAAATGTTCATCTGAAGTCTGAGGAAAATATTGTAGGGTAATCTACCCACAATCACAAGTATAACCTCTAGCGGCATAAATATAACGATAACACATCTACTCAGTGCCCCATTCTTACATATACCAGAGCATGTGTACAGTAAATCAGAATATAAAAACTTAATTTCCACTTTACATTGTTTCCTTGAAGCCTAAATATGCAATATAAAAAACCATATACACAGTGCTTTAATTACTTGCCAACATAATGGAACAAAAGACAAACTACAGCCACAGGTGATGTACAGTAACTAGCTGTAAACTATCATGAAAGATAAAGGAATAAGTTTGCAGAGGATGAAGTCAGCTTGCAAGTGTTTAGAAACTTAAAAGAAAGTGGTAGCTTTTCCTTCACGATAATGAATGATATTTAGACAAGTGTGGAAGAAAGGGGTGATTAATTTTGCACAAACATACAGCAGAATCAACATAAAATGAAAAAAATGAATAATTGGAAAATATAACTAGGAGTTTGTTAAGTTTAAATTACACTGCAATGTTTAGTGGCACATGTAACAGAAGACCGATATTAAATTATGTTCGAGACAAGCAAATGGGAGACTACCAATATGACTTGAGGGACACTGGGATGGAGAGCAAGCTTGTATAAAGAAAACAAATCACAATAATACAAGGAGTACTGTACTCTCAACATACACATTAGAAGGGTTTACTCTGCAGGGTAATAAGGGACAATACATCAGAAGCTTACACATCAATTGATAAAATACAAACACAGATAGATAGGATGAAAAAAATTCTTTAATCTATTCCCACATATTTCAATACCACATTCATTTTGTTTTCCACCGTTTCACTTCACCAAATTTTGAACAATTAAATGCGACGTGTAATGCAGTAGACCTAAAGGATCCAAAATTAAACTGCACAAAAGGAAATACATATTTATCAAGTAAAAATGCCTTACAAAAGTCAGAAATTCTGCAAGAGTAAGAATGGTATTATCAATTACGTCAACACCATACAGCCAAGAGTGTTGTTCTAAAAAGCAATTGGGAATTTAGTTATATTTTAGCAGTACGTACTTTGCTGGCAACAGTGTATATTCTCCGAGTGATACACCGGCATTAGTGTTAAAGTAAGCAATATCTACGAGGCAACAACAGCGACAGTAGGAAAGTTGTTACTGATGACACACGAACACAATAACAGAGCTTTATATGTATGCAAAAAATAATAACAAAAAAATAATAAAAATAAATAAATAAATAAAAGCCTTATCATATTCTTCAAAAATGTATGATTCTCCAAAACAAGTAAATAAAGTAAAAGAAAAGTAAAATAATACCGTTTGACACGACAGTACAGTACTGTATTTAGGAGCACCTTTAATATTTGGCTGATCCTGGACTGAACTGTAAACATTCTTTGCAGAAGAAATGATAAGGAAGGCTTTAAAGCAACCTGAAGAAGAGTTTAAGAAGAAGATCCAGACATCAAGTAAAAAGGAAAAAATAGATTCTCAGATGGACATAGATCACTTGGTCGCTGATATCAAACAACTGATGATTAGCTGACTTTATCTGCTAGCAAACCAGTCCACATCATCGATCTCAACGAACAGGGGAGCTATCTATCTGGAGAATAAATTTTCAACAACACTGCAAAAATACAAGAAACTTTCTCAAAAAAGCCTTGAAGCCATAGACAAATACACTGTTAAGCTAGGATGCAGGAACCATACCTCTGAATGCGTTCTCTGAGGGATGCGGACCGTGCCAGCAGTCGGGGGTCCTTGTTGTTAGTAGTTTGGTTAGTAGAGAGAGAGGCCAGGCCAGCAGTTGTGGTGGTGGTAGTGGTGATGGTGATGACGGTGGTGGAGGAGGAGGGGGGTACGGATGGAGGTATTGGAGGTTGTAAGGGAGGAGGAGGAGGAGTCAGGATGGGAACAGGTGAGGCAGGAGAGGAGATTGAAGGCCCTAGAGGTCTGTGAGGCGTGGTACATGTGGTTGTTGTTTGTGTTTCTGATGGTGATGTTGGTGTTGTGATGGTTGTTGTTGCTGTTGTGACAGTGGTTAATAAATTATTTGCTTCAATGGATGAGGATACAGGAGGTGTAACTGCAGGGATGGTGGAGGCGGCTGTGGTTAAGTTCGTGGATGAAACTGTACTTGATGGATGAGTGGTAACAGGAGCAACGTATGTGGGAGTTGTGGTAGCTGACTGGTTATTTGGTACTGGAAAAAGACTCGGAGATGAGAGAGGATTAGGATGATTCTGTACCGAGGGCAGGTTAATGTCTGAGGACGAGAGGCGCTGACAAGTCGCCAGGGATGAGGGTGAGGACAAGGCAGCGGAGGAGGAGGCAATACCCCCTGAGCGGGACTGGGATCGGGTGGTAACCCGCACCCCACCTCCTCCGTCCCTCCCTCCCTCCTCCTCCAACTGACTGAGAGCCGGGCATGACCGCGCCTTGAGTCTCTCTCGGGTGGCACTCAGAGAGCTAGAAACATAACAAAACATCCACCATGCAACAGTAGTTACACCTTACTTCATGCAGCCACCACGCAATATGCAAGATTGCAGAATGGATTGAATACACATGTAAGTCCAGTTATAAACTGAGTTTAAACAAGATAAAACACTATACAGTATAAAGTATTGCCCTGTTATATAAGCAGTAACATGAACAAAATTTTAAAAATTAATATTCCATCACAAAACTCCTTATACAGTACATACACACTTATTACATACACATGCATGCATACATCTACATGTATGCATACAGGCACAGGCACATGCACACAATTGCACAGGTGTCATAACCAAAACACGCATACCTGCACACACACACACACATAAACCTACGCTGACAATGACTCCAAGAAAAAATTGAACACCCATGTAAAACAGCAAGTGATGAAAATTGTCATCTATATTATTGTACAAACTAGGTAACTAATTTCTCTAGAATCTACAGAAGCTTTGCATAATCTACGTACAGTATTGTAATTCCTGTCAAGTGGGCATTCTACAATACTATATTATGCTTTTAATATTAAGATTACCTGTACTTAAATATATGAATATTTATTAGTGGTGCAAGCTTTTGGTTATCAGGACTGTGGACATCTAGGGTAAATGGTTGAGTCCTGGCCATGGAGTTTTATGTACAGTACCGAGCCATCAGGACTACGGGACTTGCTCTCACTGGAACAGAGTCCTTTTCAATGTGTAGTCTTCATTTTCTTTATACACATTTTCTACTTCACACAGTGGTAGAACCACAACTCCTCCATTAACTGCTTCACTCATGGACAAACCTTAAATTTAATTTCCTTGTCAACCTCTTCACAGCATATATTAATGTTAAATCCACATTGATATGAATTTTATGTCAACACAACAGCACTGTTGGAACATAAGCTTCCACCTCTTACTGTGAGGTTCATTAATCCAGGTAAAAGTCGGTATTCACTTTGTGTAATGAATATGCAAGTTAAGGATAGAAGCATGTATATGTGAAGTATTTCCAATCATTGTTTTTTGTCTTTTTCTACCCCTTTCTACTCCTACCTCTAATTATTCTCAATTACTACTGTAGCTCCTCTTTTAATAAGGTTTCTGTTCCCACTCATCCATCAACACAAAAGTGGAAGAGGAGTAAGGCAACAGACACTTACACAGATTTATTTACAAACTTGACATTCATATAACTCTGAACCTTTCCCAACTAACTTCCTAATCCTCCACATCATCACTTGATTCTCTACACAACATTACCAACTCTTTAGCCTCTTTTCTTTTTACTATTTTATATCTTACCTTTAGCTCTATTTGTTACACCTATCGACTTTTCTCACTTCATCCACTATCAGATTGGTACCGACTTCATTACTCAGAACCACTACCAGACTGGTGACAATACAGAAGGTACAGTACAGCCAATATCAACAACACCTCATCTTGCCTGGAGTCAACAAAATGCAATACCCCATAAGGTGAATTCGTGCTGAAGACCAAATTTTCATAACCATAATAAGATCAAAATTAATAATGTCAGAACTATATTTCTTCTTTTCACTCTATCAATCTTTCATCCACTATGATGTTGGGAGGCAAAAATAAAGAGAAAACGGACTCTTCCATAACTTGCTGTCATTCATGATACCAGATGTGTGCTACTATGATGCCCCTATGAGACCACATCCTTACCATACCACATCTATATCCCCACATCACACCCCCTACCATACCATATCCCTACCAAACCACATCCCTACCACACTACATCCTTACCACACCATATCCCTACCACACAACATCCATATTACATCATATCTCCACCATACCACATCCCTACCACATCACATCCTCAAGATATGAATGTGTGGAATTATACTTCACACACCCTAGCATCAGCCACCCTCCCCTAAAATATCATCACACGTCATGCTCTGCAAACCAAAATTCATATCTAAGATCACATAATAATTCCTACATCCAATTCAATACATTCTGCAATCTGCAAGCAATTAATAAGAAACACTCAACCCACCATACTGCCTTTTTCTTTACTGATAAAATATATATATTTATATGTACAGTATACAAACAAATATAAACATCTTTTCATTTCTTTAGTGACTCTACAGAATGAATGGAATATATACACTCATATATGTATCTTTATCATTACTATACTTAAGAAGACAGTAAGAGCACAACATGCAAATCACAAATATGATAAAAAATAATTACCCAAAACAGTAAAAATTACAAAGGTAATTATTTTTCAGCAGCACTAGAATCTACTTAAATGTAACTTTTAAAGAGTAGTGCACAAGGAGAATCTTTAATGTGTACACAGTTTAATCCCTGTAACATTCACTTAATCACTCACTCACTCCCACATCCAACTCTTACAAACCATAAAACTCACTAAACACACCAGCTGGCTCTAAGCTGGAATGTAGATCTCATGGACTAAGAAGTTAGGTCCTTTAAAATGGTGCAACCATTATTAGTGTTTAGGGAACTAACATGGCAGTAGTCATAAGCATGGCACCATACTACTTTGGAGCCCCAGGTTCACTCTCTGGCCAATCAAGGCAGATTCTCAGAACAACTCTGATCAAGTAGCCTGGTAGAAGAAACCTTAACTCATATTACCCTACACTAAAGTGAAGGCTGTCAGTCTACCAGGGAGAGAGGCCTCCTATATGCAAGAAGAGACAATTTGTTACGTAAGATATATACACAATATTGCCAACTGTGACCACTTTCTTTGGTGTACACACAAACACATACATACAGTACACAAAGGCAAAACACAAACATGCTCAGGAACATGCGCACACACACTCCCTGTCTTGCTATCTGGTCTGGAACCTTGCTCTACATCTCGTCATTCTTCCGATTCATAAAGATTTTGGCCATTCTTTTCCCATATGTGAACCATCATCTTAACACTCCATCTAATCTTCTCTCAATCCTTCCCTTGATATTTTTTTTTCTCATCAAATTCCTCATTACTTACTCTGTCCACTGTATTAACTAGGAATCCTTTTCTTAGCAGTTTCATCAGTATAACTTCAGTCTTGCAAGCCCTTTCCCCATTATGATGCAAGGTGGCCAGAATTAAAAGCAACACAGATTCTCTCATTCGCTGTCATTTAATCTTTTTTGTTGCCTTACCTGATGTGTTCTGCTCTGGCATCCCACTTCCTTATCCCATTTTCAATTTTATTGCTCTAATGGTTCAAACTCTGTAATCCAATTCCTCTCTGACACATATACCCACATTGATCTTTTTATTAACATTCAATCATCTCGCTATATACTGTACACTGTACAGTACTGTAATCACCTAAATTTAAGTACAATTCACTCCTAAACATGAATCTCTGAACTCCTACCTGCAGCTGAACTCTTGTACAACCACTTTTTTTCACCTGAAACTTTTATCATTTGCAACATGCACTAAACACCATTCTCTTTTATCAAACTTCAACTAAATTTTGCAATACATTCTTTAATTATAGCATTACCAGGAACTGCTTTTGAAACTTTTTATTTTAAGAAATAAAATACTGTACCTAATCCAGTTATATCTGTCAATAATTATTCCCAAGAATCACACAAGTAAAATTCTCAAGACTGTAAAGACAAACAATTATCAAATGGGAATGAAAAATCTTCACATGGGAAAATATATATACTGTGACATACAAGACACAGAAGGTGACAAATTAACAGCAAGATGACTACAGTATGTTCTCATTTACAGAGACCAAGGAATTAAAATATTTCCCAACTATTTACTGGACTTTGGGCTGAAAAAAGGCTTGCATCTTTCAATTGTTTCACTCTCAAGAAACAAGACCTGACTGGGAGGCAGTTTTGAGCCTTGATCATTCTACTGTTAGGTCATTCCACAATGCCAGTCAACTAAGGCCCTAAAACTGTACTGTTATGGTTTGAGACACACATACAATACACACAGCACTAAGACACCCCCTAAAAAAAATCTTTATTTTACAATAACTCTTTAACTAACACACTTGCTTATTTGATGTAAACACCAACAGCAACAAGATAAAGGGATACTGATCAGATTACAAGTACTTATGATTTACCTTCTCTTGATCAGTCCAACACAAAACACCAAGTAACACATACCTCTCGTCCTTCTCAGCTGGAGTGACCCTCTTCCCTGTAGTGGTGTCCTCACTTTCTCTGTTGCTCACCCGTGCTGGAGTTGGTATAGTTCGAGAAACTTCTTCTTTTTGGTCTGAATTAGAGACATAAATTCCATGAGAATAAGGATTAATGTAAAAATAACTACAAAGTACAATTAGGCAGGGAGCTTTATAGTGGCCATAGGTATCATTGTTCTTCAATTGAAAAAAAATATATATTTATAACCACTTTTCTCTTCCATGCTGTGTTTCCAAGCATAGAACAGTAATCACTCTGCAATTCCAAATAATGGGAGCTAAAGCCTTTCTGGATTGGGGAGGAAACCATATTAAGTAGATTTTTCCATATATGTTGAACTATTGGATCTAAAAATAGTGTCTATTTACAGTAACAATTCAAACAGACTCCTTGTCACACTAGGTTTCCCTAATGTTATATACAGGCTTTACATTTCATTATAATCTGCTCTGCACCATCAAACCCTGAAAGGTTGCAAAGGAAACACTTTCACATAGGAATTAAGTCACATATAACAATAAGAACTTGCCATCATCTAAACAAAACAAATATCTCTGTAAACAAACACAAAAACCCACTTTTGTCTTCTTGATTTGTTTTTCTCAGAGATGACGGTCTTCTCCATGACTGCACTTCAGATTCGTCCATAGTGTTGTCTGCTCGGGCCTGTGGAAGTGTTCGACTGTTGCTCTTCTCCGTCACCACACTAGTGGGAATGATCTGTGGGGTGGCATTCTCCTTATTCACCTTGTTCTTCTTCTCTGTAATTGCAACAAAATAATATCAATATATGGTATAACCTTTGCTGAAGAATTCCTAAATGTTGAAGATATTAAAATAACTTGTCTGAATATGATCACAATCTTATCTCTAGGTAAACTACAATAAATATCGGTAAATATTAAAATATTAAGTGCCATGCTATGAGAAGCCTTAATATATATTAATTTACAACACATTCCATTTCTAATTTAAAAAACCCCAAATTATAATAGTAAAAACAAAATTTACATCTACTCACAAAACAGTGTTACAGTACCCGGAATCTTTGTTTCTTAAAATTCTAATACATCATAGGCCCAAGATACAGTAATTCCACAAGTAATACAGTATCACATATAAAGCAACAACAAAAGTCACAATACAGTAAGTGCTGCACAAGAAGCTATACCTACTGTACAGTGCATGTTAAGAAATTTCTACACTAAACCAAGACTTTTTTTTTTCATTAAATAAATTAATCATCAGTCTTACAAAGCATCAAAATTCAGTGAGGATAAAATAAATATAACATACCTAATTTACTTATCCATATTATATAACCATACTGTACAATGAATGAAAGCATGAATTATCACCACCACTTGTGTGACTTACCAACTAGGTACTTCAGAGGACTAAGTGCACGAGTGTAACTACCCAAAATACTCTTTTCCTCCTCCTCCTCCTCCTCTTTCTCTTCCTCCTCTTTCTCCTTCTCTTTCTCCTTCTCCTCCTCCTCCTCGCTATCCGACTCTGATGAATCGCTACTCTCACTACTGGTGGTTTCTTCACTACTTTCCTCATCTTCTATGTAAGCAGCATGTAAAGGATAAAGCCAGACACCATGATAAACTTTTCTAAGATGTTAATACACTGGGTTTTTTCTTCTTTATCAAGACATAGAAAGTATCTATTAAAAGTCCTACTAGTTTGATAATCACACTAATATGTCAAAAATAAACTTTTCTAGAATGTTAAAGCAACTTTGAAAGAGTAAACAAGAAGTTATCTATCAAGTTGACAGTCACACACTATACTCTCAGTTCTATTCAGACAGTCACATAATCACATCAACATCCCAACATGCACATGATAGTACTTCATTAATTATGTCACTTGCAGCAGGTTTAGTACGGTTAGGTCTAGCAACATGTCTAACAATGACTGTCCATTGCATTGTGCTGTCGTATAGTTCTCAACTCACCTCTGACCCAAACACCTCAATGAATCCCACAGTCATTTTCTAGATAGCCAAGAGATATTTAATTATACATGAAATAATAACTACAGTACATGATTTCTTGAGTAGTTTTAACTGGTTTTCCTCTTATCAACTTACCCTTTTGAAATTATTTTGGTCTATACCTTGACTGATACTGGGTTTGTTTTATTCATGATTGTAATATTTCTTTCAAATATCAAGTGATTGCAGTTTAAAGCACAATTCAGCTGATTTAGTCAATTCCATGAAAGCTGAGATCTATCAAAATGAAAAGAAATTTTTTTGTTCAGTGTAAATTGAAAAGATAGAAAAAAGTAATTATAGTAACTTTTTTTTTTCTAAATTCCTAAATGGACATCACCGATTCTTTTAAAAGGTAAATAATTGTTTTCTTCTTATTAAATATAAGTAGGAATGTAATCAATGTTGAGTTTAGCTATTTGTAACCCAGGAGGAGTCCACCTCATACAACACATATGGAGTCACAGCAGTAAACAGTAATAGCAAACAGAAGGTATAGTACAAGATGAAAATTTAAGAATAATTTATAGGAGACACACACAGCTTGAACTGACCTAAACCAAAATGATAAGTCTGGTGTATTCGAGACAGTACAGTACACAGGAGACAAACTAGGGTAATGTGTGGATGAAGGGACCTTAGAAACATGAAGATTGTGAAGAGATGAATAGTCTGTGGAAAAATTAGCAAGAAGACTGAGGATAGTGTCACCACCTGTAAATGGCTGGAGGACAATATGTTCTGTAGACCTAATATCAAGGAATGTGGGAAGAACGAAAGTATACGCAAGATTCATAAACAAGTGTGTAAAATATATAAATGTATAGACCAATTGTGAAGCATTAAAGACAGGCTGATGGACAGACACGTTTCCAATACAGTATCCCCAATATACATTATAGGGGAGAGGGTGGGGGGGGGGGGGGGGAGGGGTTATAAAAAGATGTCCCTCTGATATGGGATGCAAAAAATAAAAATAAAAAATAAATAAATCTCATACGGCTACAAAACCAGAAGTATTGACAAGAAAATTGATGGCCTATGTGTCCATCAGTAAAAGGAAGTTTAAAATAACGTGACATGATACAGTTTGTGCTGCATACATTCCATAGAATATAATTTTCTCCGGGAATCACTTTCAAGAACGCGGGAGGTGTATTTGGGTACAGTACTAATTACATACATCTTCGTCACTTGAGGTGTGCCATGTGAGGTGTGTTAGTGCACTACAATCTACTCACCCACATCAGATGAGGATTCATCACCAGACGTACCATCAGATTCCCGTTGATCCTCCCGCTCCTTCTTGTTACTGTGTTCTCGGTGTGGTGATGTTCTGATGGGTAGTTAGGTCGAATTATTGTCACAAAATCAAGATATATTTCGCTTGTTAGTGGATCAAACATTTCCAAATGACGAGGAATATAACAGCATAAAATAACACCTTTAAAAGAAATCAAATGGCATCATCTCTATTATCTGAATATGATAGTTTGTTTGTGTGTAAATATACCTTAACAAATATGAAGAGAGAGTGAAATTATTGCACTTTCAAATATTAACCACTTACTTGCGTTTTCTGGGCGCTGGTTTTACTAATTTTTGAGCCGCCTGTTTTCTCTTTAGTTCATCCATTAATCGTAATAAATTATTATCTGCAACATCAAACGCACTTTGACCCTGAAAAGATCATTGGAACACTATTACACATCAGAATTTAAAGACTTCTTAAATATGAATTATAAAATATAAAGTTTAAAATCTACTAAACACAACAACTTTGAGTTTTATTAACCTTGGAGCAGTTTTTATTTATTTGTTGGGTGTGTATGCATGGGGGGGGGGGGGGCATGCAGTAAAACATCTAAGCTATACGAGAGTTCCAGTATATTCTGTTCACAAGGGGCAATATCTGCCTTCAGCTACAGTACAGTAATCTTGCTGCAATTTTGATGACCTTTTACGAGTTTGATGAATTCTCACATCTCTAGTCAAAGGAAAATTTTTATAAAAATTATCAATCTTTGATAGTAAGAGCCCTAGTCACTCAACTGAGGTCCAAGGTACATTAACCTTGTCCTCTATGCGAGGCTAAATGGATGTACCTGTACTGGTATTTAGCTCAGATAAGGCAGTCAGTCAGATGCATTTTTACATCTCTATCTTGCATACCATTCAACAGACAAACTTTTGAGAACCCAGGACTGTTGAATTCCTCGCTCTCCACCAAGGATTTTGCCCTCAAAGAGTGAAGAAAATGGACTAAAACTTCTACTTAGGGTATCCTGTACTGCAATTGCATGTACAGTCTCTCCAAAAGTATATTTATAGAGGGGTCTGGTGAATTTCAAAATGAACATGAGACTTCTGTTGTCTCAGTAGAATTGTCAAAATTCTTCATCCATTGTCATATTGTCTCCCACAAAATAGTAAAGATACTTTATGGAGTGATTGTACAAGCCAATATAAAAGTTATCATACCACAAAATTTCGAACATCCATATCTGCGTTATTTTCACATAAAATTTCTACAGCGTCCCGTTGCCCCCAATGCGCAGCTGCATGGAGTGGGGTCCAACCATCCATATCTTGTGAATTGATATCAGCACCAGCCTCTATCAACAAACTGGAAAGAAAATAAATTAGTTATACTGTACTATTTCCATTCTCTGATTTTGTGTTTAAAATCATAATTTTAAAAAATAAGTTAACAGATAGACTGGCTAACTTATTTGGAAATATAACTTCCGATTCTGGTTTAAAATACTGTACATGTAAAGTAATTCCCATCAAATAGCTAAAGTTGTTGCCTTTAATATTAATATAAATATATCTCAAATAACATCATCAAATACACCTGGATGTCACCAGCTTGACTTATAATAAAACATAAAGTACAGTAATGTAATTTATATATTGTCCTGTATTTCTAAATGGGCAAAATGCTATGGACAAAAATAAACAATCAACTGATGTTACAACCAGTTAAAATTATGACTTTTCATGTAATAAGGGCAGGAGCAAAGGATGACTGTGATGCAATGAAGAGCTGAAGTATCAAAGTCTATAAGCTCTGAATACAGACAAGGTACCATATTATCAGAATTGAAACGACAATAACGTGACACTGCTACCTGCATCCCAGACCCCAATGTTTATACCCCGTAAAAGAGAAATCTACAATTACAGTAGCTACATAATTTTTCACAATTGGCAAATGTCATGAGTTTGATACGTGGTTAAGTCAGGAATACGTCACATTACAAGATTCATGTTCTGAAGAATTTTAACATTTAAAAGTTGAAATTTATAATATACAAACTATTGAGAGTAGTTAAAGTTGTTCCTTACTTCATAACTTTGTTGTAACCTTTTGCTGCCGCTACATGTAATGCTACAGCACCAGTCTTTGGGTGAGGTCTGTCGGCGAGGTAACCGTTACTTAGCCACGACTGAGCATCTTCTAACATACGTCGCTCCTCTTCATTTCGAGAAGCATCACAATCAATACCTAAGAAAAAGAACTTTCATTTAACAACTTAACAGGAAAACATGTCAATAAATTCACAAAAATTAACTTAATGAAGAAACATCTAAAACAGTGATGAATTTATAAGATATCTGTGTTTAGAAGCTGCAGCTCTGTCAACCCAATAGTTTTACAAAAATAAAGTCAAACAACTTTACTTAACCCGTTCAAATAACTTTCCATTAACTAACAAGCTACCCAGGTGATGGATGGTGGGTTTAGCTCAATATACGATACAATACATAATCCAGTGATAATTCTAATTTTCCTAGAATTACATTTTATAAACTCCTAACTGTATATAGATCTCTCACTTGTTAAAATGGAGGCAGTAGCCCTCATTTTCAAGTGTACAGTAGTATGACAACAAAAGCCCTAACCTAACCTAACCTAACCTAACATACAGTATACTGTAGTATATTCACTACTCCGGATACCAGTCACGCAGTTGAGGTAATGTGAGCCGAGCTGTTAAGTAAGAGTAGTTTCATGTTCCAGAGCTTTGGGAGTTAAACCTGTTTCTATGGTTTTAAATCCTTTAAGTAATGTGTATGCATAAGCTCTTGACATTTCTTTTTTATTCTCACGTGCCTTTTCTTTTCGCTTGTAGGGAAGCCATAGAAGTGAGAGCACAGACACACACACATACGGTTATGGTATTCATTCTCTCTAAATGCACCAATTAAAACTTCTTTACATTATTTCTGTACAAGACCAAAAACCTCTGGATGTTCTTCTGTTTCAATGATTAGGAATATAAAACTATTTGTTCATTAAATTAAGAACTATAAAGGGCAAATGTAATAACCATGGTGCTGTACTGGTATTATCAAATTGGTATCCAAAGAAAGAAAAGCAAAATTTCATTTAATTCCTATAATCATTCACTTTCTCCTGATGCACAACAATGGGCATTCCTTACCTCTATCTTCTATTTCTCGTTGTAATAAACTTTCCATTTCATCTGAATCAGCTATATCGATGGCTAGGTCGCCATCATTGTTAACTAGGGAGAGGTCAGCCCCCCGGTCTATTAGGAACCTGTAATACAAGTTATTTTTAGTACCTTACAGTTTGCAGTTTTTCATAAAAACTGATTAAATACCTGGAAACCAACATACAATGACTATCTTTATCAGGTATATACAGTATGTGTATGTGTGGATGCATTTGTGTACACGTGCTTTATTTATGTATGTGTACATGTGCTCACATGCCTAGACATTGGAGAACATACTAAAGCACATAGTGTATAGAGAGGCAAGATCAAGATTCTACACCCTGAGCATCTCTAGAATCTCAACCTGAACTCTTTAAAGCACCGTATTAAAATTGACACTGACCTAAAACCTGTCCCCGTCAACACTCACTTTGCTATACTGTTGAAGCCACATGAGGCTGTGGCGTGGAGTGGCGTCCAACCCTCCATATCCCCTCGGTTGACATCTGTTCCCTGGTCCACCAGGAACTCCACCATGTCCAGATTGTCGTCTATACATGCCTGAAACAACAACAACAACACATTATAACATCTCATACAATCATCTTTATCACAAATGAATACAACAAACTACAGTATAGTTAAAGAGATCAAGGTAAAAAAAAAAGGACTATTATTCCCTATTAAAGAATGTACCATACTGTACTGTATAACCCAGAACTTATAATGTATACAGCCTTAACAACATCAACTTAGAGAAGTCGACTTGTGAAAGAGACCTAGGGGTGCTTGTAAGCCCGGACCTACAGCCTAGAAAACAGTGCGTTAATGTTCGAAATAAGGCAAACAGAGTACTGGGTTTTATATCTAGAAGTGTAAGTAACATGAGTGCAGAGGTCTTATTGCAACTATATCTTGCGCTAGCCAGGCCGCACCTCGATTATGCGGTTCAGTTCTGGTGCCCTTATTAAAGAATGGATATAAATTCACTAGAGTCGGTGCAGATTCATGGATGATAGAGAGTGGTAGTAACTCTCGACAGGAGCTGCCATGCACAGGCCAACCGGCCTATTGCAGACTCCTTATTTTCTTAACAATGATTAACAACCGGATTTATCCTCCTAGGTTCTACAGGCAAACCACCAGCCCAGAACAAGAGGAATCACACTTCATCTTCGGAGGGCAACATACTTTTCTTCCTGGACACTTGATATGAGATTTGTTAACACCAACACCTCTATGGTAAAAACTAAAGTGAAGACTAATAAATACAGTACAGTATACGGAAGATCTAAATACAGCAAACGGCATGATCAATAATAATTAATAAAGTAAGAAATCCAATTTACCGGTACAGTAACCGTAAATTACCAGGCCAGAGAATATCTCCTCCACCCAGCCCTTGCTATGCCTTATTAAACAAAGGGTAACAACCGAGCCAAAAGTTATCAGAGCGGAAAACCATCTCGACACTTACACATCATTACTCTATATTCACATCCTTGACCACCGAAGGGTCAAGACGTACCTGGCGCTCCTCTGGGAGCAGCCAGGTCAACTGGCCCATACCACCTCCCTCCCCTGAACCCCTCCTCCCCACCAGGAATATCAACAAGTTTTCGCCAGAAGTTAAAATTTTATTTAGGAAAGGAATGGAACCAGTGTTGAACAAAGGTGAACAGTGGTGAACAGTGCTTAAGTCAGTGAGAACAACTCAACAGTAAAAGCCGAGTCGTACTCAAGTTAAAGTTCACACAGTGAGGTCCCAGGTACCCAGTAATAACTGCCCGTGAGACCCAACAACAACCAACGATGTGTTAATCCGTCTACGATAGGAAGGCCTGGGACCACACCTCACTCATATAACACCATCTGTGAGGGAATTACTACACCACGTCAGGCCCCTCATAACACCAACCGTGAGGGAATTACTACACCACGTGAGGTCCCTCATAACACCATCTGTGAGGGAATTACTACACCACGTGAGGTCCCTCGTAACACCATCTGTGAGGGAATTACTACACCACGTGAGGTCCCTCATAACACCATCTGTGAGGGAATTACTACACCGAGTCAGGCCCCCCATAACACCATCTGTGAGGGAATTACTACACCACGTGAGGTCCCTCATAACACCATCTGTGAGGGAATTACTACACCACGTGAGGTCCCTCATAACACCATCTGTGAGGGAATTACTACACCACGTGAGGTCCCTCATAACACCATCTGGGAGGGAGTTACTACACTATGTGTTTGCTGTTCAACACCTGCATTAATCTGTATGTTCACTTTACCTTTCTCTAATGAAGGCTTTTGTTAAACCACCAATGTATGTAATAAGTCATTTACGCCCAATGTATATTTTCAGCCCTCGGGCTGCAGAACTTTTTCATTAAACCGTTAATTATTATTATTATTATTATTTACACTGTACTCTCCCTCCGTGTGTGTCCCCCCCCCCCCCAACACCTTGACCGAGTATACCCTCTTGGCCCAGAAGTCTTCCAACCTCGTCTTCTCGGCCAGGTATGTTAGGTTCTCGTGGCACTTGAAGACTTTTGATATTTACGTTGTAGCCAAGGGCGAGCGCCACTTGAGGTGGTGTAAGAGCCAAATAACCCACCGCCGTCTTTACCAACCCCCAATCTTGTCGTCATGATTTATTTATATTTTTCTTAATGGTACATATACTGAATAAAGAGGGAGGGAGGGAGGGAGAGGGAAGGAGGGAGGGAAAGAGAGGGAAGGAGGGAGGGAAAGAGAAGGAAGGAGGGAAAGAGAGAGGGAGGGAGGGAAAGAGAGAGGGAGGGAGGGAAAGAGAGAAGGAGGGAGGGAGGGATCAAAGTCCTCTGATGGGGGAGGGAGGGAGGGAGGGACAGGGCAACAGCTGCAAGGTCATGCCGGAACAGGGAGGCCGCTATCTCTCTCGCCTGTCTGTTTGTTTACCATCATCCCGGCCGTCACGCTCTAGCTGCCTCCTCCGACCTGTAGGTACTGAACACCACTCTTCTCTACATTATATTTAACACACTGCATTACTTACCTTGTGCCAACTGTCAACAAACTAACCTAAATTACAAGTTGAAAGTACAGATAATATACTGTATACCCTACCCTAACCTAATCTAATCTAATCTAATGTAGCCAAACCTAAGCTAAACCTAACCTAAACCTTAACCATTGAGCAATATTTTGTGTGCTTCAGGTTAAATACACAGCATTTTCAATACATCATCATTTACGGGGTAATTTCAACTTGAGAACCTTTTGAGAATCACGGCCCTGGTCCCGGCCACCCAACAGCCTGTCCCTGTGTGAACCAAACATTACCAGAGTGACCCGCACATCCCGGGGGTGAGGGCCTTCTAAGAACCAACACTGTGAGAGAACTGACAGACTTGCTTGCAGGGGTCACTGAACCAGACCATTACGTACACACACACACACACACACACACATTAATGCTAAGTATGGCTCATCGCGGTGCCGGCCATGTCCACAGCTGCCACTAAGTTAGGATATCAATACTGTACTGCCATACCACTCACTACACTGTCGGCTTGAGAAACACCGTACGTATGGTAGACGTTGGAGAGATCTGACAGCAAGATCCTAGCACGAAAAACTGAAGACTTTAATACCCAGTTTGTTTGGGTTGTTGGTTAAATGGGACTCTATACTAATGATTAAGGTTCATTAAGATAAGGGCGGGGGCTAGACTTCACCCAGGAGTCCGTGATGATTATTTTGGGGTCTAGTATTGTAGTCTCACACACACACACAATGTCATCCCCCTGGTAACTTTGCGCACACACACACACACACACAAAACTCGTCACTTCTTCAGCAACAGACGAGCTAAGTATAACCAGTTAACAGTCACAATGCAGCCAGACGGATCTATGGTAAATACTGTACCGACCACCACACAGTCTGCCTCCCCCCCCCCCCCCCACACACGTCACATTAAACTGGTTCTCGGAATGAAGACGAAGATCAAAATTACATCGAAACTGCATCGAGATTTTGTAAGCATCACAAGGCACTGTGACTCGACCGCAATTAAATACTTTCTCATCGTCAAGAGGAAAACACTACTATCAGGTACATAATGTTTGAGAAATCGTGTTTTTTTTTTCCGCCGCCAGAAGTAACCAACGTTATCAGGTGATTTTAATATTTACGGTAGACTAGCCAACGTGTATCAACAACCTGCTCACTTGTCGGGATAATGCCCGAGTTACCAGTAGAGGCGGGGCCCAGCATGACAGCCTGTTGTTGCTGTGGTGCTGGGAGATACAACACAGGAATGTGGGGAGTATAAAGGGGGGAGGAAAGGGAGGGAAGGGGGGGGGGTAATAACTGCAATGAACAGCCGTCATGTACAGCAAACCACAGCATACACTTGACAGCTTCTACCCCTCCCCCCCCCCACCCCTCCCTCACCACCTCCTCGGTATTAAGTAGTGCGAAAGAAAGTCGGTTCTATTAAACTTAGCGCTTATGTGGTCTTGATTTACAATACCGGGGTTAATAATAATAATAATAATAATAATAATAACAACATCAGCAAGTCACCAAACGTTCAGGTGTTATAGCGGGCTGGCGTGACATACCTGGGTGATATAGCGTTAATACCTGCTTGCTTGCTTGCTTTCTTTCTCAGGTTACTCGAGTGTATTCTGGACAGAGGCTGTGTTGAGATCCTTACCCGTGTATCTATGACTGGTTGCTATTCAGGCGCACGGAGTTTGTTGCTTAATGATACGAAACATAGTGGGGTGTTTCTCAAAGATGTGATGGAGATGGAGGAGGAGGGAGGAGGAAGAGGGGAGGGGGAGGAAGAGAGGGGGGGAGGAAGAGAGGGGGGAGGAAGAGAGGGGGGGGGAGGAGGAGGAAAAGAGAGGGGGGAGGAGGAGGAGGAAGAGGAAGACATGATGATACTGGTGCACGTGGCGACTCTCCCATACACTTTCATGGATGATTTTTTTTAATATATAGTTTTAAAATCATTCCAGGGATTGGCTGAAGAGGTTTTCGTCTAAAATAAATACTTTAATATTTATCAGTGTTCTGTCGTCCGGTAGCCATTAGGTTAGCATTAGGGTGACTTATCTTCAGGTGATCCAAAAATGTTTATATAAATCTATCATCAACTTGGGGTTACACACACACACACACACACACACACACACACACACACACACACACACACACACACACACACACACCACAAAAAGGGTCTACACAGTTCAACGACATTAAGCGTCACTTATTCTTCACCACACTGACTGCCCTTATGGCTCGACGTCTTTCACTAAGTAAACTACTCAACAATAAAACTCCTCAAACGTAGATAACTGGACGATTTAAAGAGTCTCTCTCTCTCTCTCTCTCTCTCTCTCTCTCTCTCTCTCTCTCTCTCTCACCAACCAAGCAGCTCTGTACAGGACAGGCCACCAGCTCACACACACGGAAGTGACTCTCCTGTCTACCAGCTGGTGTAGTATGTGCAGCCGCGCGCCAATCATAACAATAACATGATAACCCTTCTCCTGAATACAATACGGAGTTAACATACCTTCATATATCGTAGAAATCTCTTGTGTTATTGATACGAAATAACACTTGAGTCAGGATTTGTCTCGAGGTGAAATTACTGTTGCAATTTGTCTTACGATTCTAATAACCTTGAATGTCTTAAATACGTTTCACATACTGGTTACATCATGATCAACAACATAATAAAAGTACAGGTATATTTCTGAGTGTGTGGTGGGTAATAAATTAATGACAACAGAGGTTTAGGTCTCAGAAGGAAGGAAGGACCTTCTGCCCCCCACCCAGTTATACCCAATCTTGTCTGTATGTCTGTCGGCAGTGCTCCCCCCTCTACTGTACTGCCCCTCTTCCTTCCTTCCTTGCACCCACGGGGAAAAATATAAAACTCTCTCTCTCTCTCTCTCTCTAAGTCATTTCAACACGAATAACAACACAAATACTCGTGTCATCTTCCAACTCCGCCTCGTTATAAACCCCGCCTCTTTCATCTCCTCTCTTACTCTCTCCTCCTCTGGCATCCCATCCCTTTCTCTTTTATTCTCCTCTTCTTCCATCTCCTCTCCCGCCCTCCTCTTCCAATCTCTCTGCCACCCCTTCTTCTATCCTCCCTCCCCCTCCACACACACACACACACACACACACACACACACACACCACCTCCTCCTCGACCCCAAAATGTAGGCAAAATGGTGAGGGAGGTGTAATAATACACGCCAGGGAACCACGTCACTCCTCTTGGCAGGTGGGAGGGGAGGGGAATGGCCAGCTGGTACCCAAAACAGGAGGGAGGTAAGGAGAGGTGGAAAGAGGGCGATGAGGGAAGGGGAGAGGAAGAAGAAAGTGGAGAAGGGAGGGAGAGGGAATACAGGGGAAGGAGAGGAGGAAGGGAAGGGGAAGGAAAAGAAGGAGGAATGAGGGGAGGGGACGACTTAAAACCTACCTCATGTAAAAATAACCTCCCCTCCACCTTACCATCACCCCACTCGGGCAGACACAAGGCCATCCACACCCTCTACACCCTAATCCCCTACACCCTCGTTACACCTCCACACTCCCTATACACCCTGTCAACAAAACCAAACATCCCTCCACCTTCACCTCCATAATCCCTACATCATCCCCTGTAAATTTCCAAGATAGTGAACCAGGAAGGAAGGAAGGAAGACGAGAAGGAGTAGGGCGGCTGCATCACACAGTAAGGTGAGCCTGCCTTTGTTTATTTACCTTCAGCACCATCACCACTTGAGTGTAAGCGATCACGCTGGCGGTGACGGTGGCGAGCCAAGGTACGAGTCCAGCCCCGCCCGCCCGCCCGCCCGCCCGCCCGCCCTTATGCCCCTCTGTCCGTCCGCTCTCTCCCTTTCCCTCCCTCTACAGCCTACACCATCTCACAAATCAAGGTATACAGACTCCAGGTACACGTCAAAGGTCAATGAACCTCAAGCCAAACTCTGGGACAACACTACCAGGTGCACGTCACAATGAGCGACCTGTAGGTGGGCCGGGCGTGAACCACAGCCAACAGGTGATGAAATTCTGTAAGATGAGAGACGATTACACAGGTACTTAATTGCCTTTAAAAAGTATTATGTAGTTAAAATCCTCTGTATTTATAAAGACGCATGACTATTCTGTATTCATGAACATACACTCATACAGGGGAGGTATACAGGGCCGGGGTGAGGAGGTGCTATGGCATCAAGGCTGAGCTACTGTACCTCTGAACGGCCATACACACACACACACACATTACCTGAGCATAGGTTAACCCTCCACCACACTCACTCAACTGTCCCTCCACAACAAACACTCAATCCGTCCACACACACACACACACACACACACACACACACACACACACACACACGACAACCAATAAAAATACGTGGAACTTAAGTGTGAAACAGGGAATCAGAGGCACATAACACAGGCCATATCACCCCCCTCTTATCTTATCAGTCAATCAATTAAGGTGTCATTCACAGGTATACGTTGTCGACCAGGTCCACCCCCCCCCCCCGATCTCTCCCCTAAGCACCCAATAATATTCCCGATTCAAACATAATACTTCTTGATATTTTTTCTCCTCTCAGTATAACATATCTTGAACATTCCCCTACAACGCCACTTACTGAAAGCCCTCAAGTCTCCTGGTGTCTGCTAAAAGTGTCCATATTTCAGCAGCCATTATTATTATTATTATTATTATTATTATTATTATTATTATTATTATTATTATTATTATTATTATTATTATTTTTATTGTTATTAACTAATGGTGTTTCTTTTTCGCATGGAGACTACTTGTTTTTATTCATTTCACCTCAATTAACAGATTATTATGATGTACTTCTAATCTAAAACAATATCTTATCACTGTCTTGCCCACGACTTAGGAGCTAATTACAGTTTGAGAATGGAAAACACGCACCTGGAGACAGACAGACAGACAGACACAATAGACATGAGGCACTATCTCTCCCACCACCACTGCAACCACTGCTTCCCCTTTCCACCTCAACCATCCCACCGCTCAACGGCATAACATAACCGGTTTACCCTCAACTGGTTACCTCACTAAATCCCTTCTCTCTCTCCTTCCCTCCCCCTTCCAACCTTACCTCGCCACACCCCTCCTTCCCTCCCTCCCAACAAACATTACCTCACTACACCCCTCCTTCCCTCCCTCTCAACAAACATTACCTCACAACACCCCTCCCTCCCAACAAACATTACCTCACTACACCCCTCCTTCCGTCCCTCCCAACAAACATTACCTCACTACACCCCTCCTTCCCTCCCTCCCTGCAAACATTACCTCACTACACCCCTCCTTCCCTCCCTCTCAACAAACATTACCTCACTACACCCCTCCTTCCCTCCCTCCCAACAAACATTACCTCGCCACACCCCTCCTTCCCTCCCTCTCAACAAACATTACCTCACTGCACCCCTCCTTCCCTCCCTCCCAACAAACATTACCTCACTACACCCCTCCTTCCCTCCCTCTCAACAAACATTACCTCACAACACCCCTCCTTCCCTCCCTCCCAACAAACATTACCTCACTACACCCCTCCTTCCCTCCCTCCCAACAAACATTACTTCACAACACCCCTCCTTCCCTCCCTCCCAACAAACTTTACCTCACTACACCCCTCCTTCCCTCCCTCCCAACAAACATTACCTCACAACACCCCTCCTTCCCTCCCTCCCAACAAACATTACCTCACCACACCCCTTCTTCCCTCCCTCCCAACAAACATTACCTCACTACACCCCTCCTTCCCTCCCTCCCAACAAACATTACCTCACAACACCCCTCCTTCCCTCCCTCCCAACAAACATTACCTCACTACACCCATCCTTCCCTCCCTCCCAACAAACATTACCTCACTACACCCCTCCTTCCCTCCCTCCCCCTTCCAACCTTACCTCACCACACCCCTCCTTCCCTCCCTCCCAACAAACATTACCTCACAACACCCCTCCTTCCCTCCCTCCCAACAAACATTGCCTCACAACACCCCTCCTTCCCTCCCTCCCTGCAAACCTATACACCAACACAATAGAGCTTACAACCCCCCCACCCCCACACACTACTGCAACAACACGAGGTATGGACACTCCTCTCTCCCATATCGTTGTACCAGCGTAAAATATCCGAAATGATGGTCGTAAGTGTGTTTATAATCGGAGTAAAAGTAGCGTAACTGTTGCATATAAAAGTAGCGTAAGTGTTGCACATATAAGTAGAATAAATGTTGCAAATACAAGTAAATGTTGAGTAAAAATAAAATAAAAATAACGTCAATGGACCAGGAGACAGGGAGGAAGAGTTTATCTTTAAAAAGACTTCCCCGAAACACCCTACAGTGGGGAGGGAGGGGGGAGGGAGGGAGAGGTAGGGAAAGAAAAGGAGGAAAGGGGCGGGTGTGGAGAGGAAGAATGGGTAGGAAGGGACGGTTGGATGAGTAAGGAAACGAGGGGTGAAAGGGTATTGAGGGTTGGGCAGGAAGGGAGGGGTGGAGGGGTAAAGAAGAAGGGCTGGGCAGGAAAGGAGGGAGGTGTAGAGGGTGGTATGGAGGGATGGGGGGGGGGCTGCAGCAGGGAGGGACCTTACCAGAGCCCTCACCTCCCCTCACCACCAGTACCTTTACAACCGGTTGCCAAAGGGTTAACGCTACACGGGTCACGGGTTCTGCCTCGCTCAACGGGTGGTAAGGTGTCACCCCTCACCTTACACACACACACACACACACACACACACACACACACACACACACACACACGCACGCACGCACGCACACGGACGTCCATGTTTAGTCAAATATTCGACTATAATTAATAAAATATTGAAGTGACAACCGTGGTAACATTACAAGATGTTCTTATTACCACCAAGCTATTGTACTATTCCACATGATACTAAATGTTACATAATACTTCCTTGAGATAAATGTACAGTACATATCAGGTGCCTAAAAGAGAGCTCAGGTTCTCAACTGGCTCAGCCATGTTAATATTGTTATTATTATCCACTCTATCTGTGTTTTTCAGGCTAAATAAACTGTTTCAATTCAATTCACTCACTCACTCACTCACACCCTGGGATCATGACACAGCTGGCCCCACATTAACGGTACAGGGATTTCAAGATAAGCTTCCTGCGGATCCCTCTTACATAACTCTCCCTGCAGAGTCCGACAAGAGTCAAACCCTCACACAAGGACACTGATGAACGCTATTTTGGGACCGTATATCCGATGCATTTGAAGCGTCCAGGTGAGTGTAAACAGGCAATACAGTAGTCGATTGCTGAAGCGTACTCGGTGTGTCAAACAGGAGTATGAAGCATAATGTAAATATAAACTGTCATTGGTAGGCTGAGCCAAGGCCTTATGTCCCTCTGACAGTGTTGCCCATCACGCTGAGCTGAGTCATACGAAGTTGTTATGTGTGTGTGTGTGTGTGTGTGTTACAGCGGTTTATTATTGCAAGACAGCTAAAATATTAAGACTATCAATGTTGTCCTCCAAGAACCAAAGTTAACCAGCGAGTAAAGACGACCACATAGTAGTAGTTTGATTCTACTCGGTGATTTATGACTCCAACAGCTGGAGGGGCATCAACAAAATTTGAGTGTACAATAAACTAGTCCCAAGACGTGGCCAAAATATAATGTGTACACCCCCCCCCCCCTATCTAACACCTGCTGGAGACAACTGAGACAAGCCAGGTGACCCAGGTTAATGAGGAAAGGTGCCCGAGGGTGTTGCTACAGTGCCAACACATGTGGAGGAGGAAGAGGTGGGATACTGACACTATACTTCGGGTGAGAAAGTTTTTTTTAAAGTTATTAGCCTATAAGGATAATAACTAATTGACCATAATTTAGTACATAGCTCACACTGGTACACACACTGATACACACACTAACATACACTGATCTATACTACTACTACTACACTGAGCGCCCCCTACTGCTGTGTTTATAAACTGCGCTCCCTTACACCGCGCTATACATGTTTACCAAATACCGCCTTAAAAATACACATCTCAGCATCTGCTATACTTATCTCCTTCACCTGGGAGAGTAAGACTGTCAGGAGGGGAGGGGAGGGGAGGGGAGGGGAGGGGAGAGGAGAGGAGAGGAGAGGAGAGGAAGATGGATGAGGGAGGGAGGGAGGGAGGGAGGGAGGGAGGGAGGGGAGAGGAGGGGAGTGAGGGAGAGAGAGAGACAGGGAGAACACAGATGAGAAGTGAGGTAGATGCGAAGGGAGAAAAGGAGGGCAGGTGGGGTGGCAATCAGTAAGGTTACCTACCCTCACAACTCACCTGGGGTAGAGGGGGGAGGGGAGGAGCTCGCACCTGGCCTCTACCACTACTCAAAAGCCCACAGCCTCCCCACCCTATCCACCCCCCCTCCCCCACCACAGCCAGGTGCCGCCCCCCTCCCCCACCACAGCCAGGTGCCCCCCCCCCTCGGCTACAGTATAGGTTCACCGCCTCCCTACACGGTGTTTACCCCTGCTGTGGTTCCTGGGGCTCTGAACACCATCACACCTTATGTTTACACTACATGTATGTACTGTGTGGCTATGGTGGCAATGTGGGTCATTAAACTGGAGGGGGAGGAGAGGGGAAGAGAGAGGAGGGAAGAGGGGGAGAAAAGAGGAGAGAGGGAGGGAGGGAGGGGGAGGGAGGGAGGGAGGGAGGGAAGAGGAGAGGGAGGGAGGGAAGATAAGGGAGGGAGGGAAGAGGAGAAGGAGGGAAGAGGAGAGACAGGGGAGGGAGGGAAGATAAGGGAGGGAGGGAATAGGAAGGAGGGGGTGGATGGAAGGAAGGGTGAGAGGGAAGGAGAGCAAATTTTCCCTATCTAATAAAGTAAACAAGACCCCGAACAAAATGATTCAATTATTTTAACCCCTAACACATAAGACTGCCATGTACACTGTGTTAAAAGACCCAAATGGTGAACCCAATTCCCAGGACTGCTTGGGTTCGATCCCAGCTTGAATTGAATATGAGAAGGTCGCTAATCCAGAGTGACACAACCAATCACCGCAGATATTTTTTCAGGGTAGTTCGGCTCCTTACTGTACTAATTGGTGGACAAAGGGTGAAGAATTGATGGGGCTCTGCAGTGTAAAGAACTTAACTATTATTATTATTATTATTATTATCATTATTACTATTATTATTATTGTCATTATTATTATTATTATTATTATTATTATTATTATTATTATTATTATTATTATGGTTCCCCTTAAGATTCGTATTCCCAGCAACTGTAGTACGAGTGGTGTATAAAACCTGGACTATTGCTGGGGAGAGGGAGAGAGGGTACAAGTGCCTGGGAGGGTGAGAGGTGGTGCTGGAAGGGATGGGAGGGAGGTGGTGAAGGAGTGGATGGGAGGGAGGTGATGGAGGAGGAGGTGGGAGGGAGGTGATGGAGGAGGAGGTGGGAGGGAGGAGGTGGGAGGGAGGTGATGGAAGGGAGGTGATGGAAGGGAGGTGATGAGGTAGGGAAGTGGTGAAGGAGGGGATAGCAGGGAGGTGGTGAGGGTTTGTATGTTTAGTAGGAAGGGAAGGTGGAGTGTGGTAAAGGAGGGACGAAGGGAGGGAAGGTGGAGTGTGGTAAGGGAGGGAGGAGGTGGGAGGGAGGTGATGGAAGGGAGGTGATGAGGTAGGGAAGTGGTGAAGGAGGGGATAGCAGGGAGGTGGTGAGGGTTTGTATGTTTAGTAGGAAGGGAAGGTGGAGTGTGGTAAAGGATGGGATAGAAGGGAGGTGAAGGTAGGAGTGTGAGGTAGCAGGAGTGGTAGTGTGTAGTGAGGGATGAGGTGGAGGGAGGGGGGAAGGGAGGGAGGGAGGGAGGGAGGGAGGGAGGGAGGAGTGTGGTAAGGGAGGGAGGGAGGTGTTGTGAAGGACACGGGCCGCCTGCACCCTAAGTGGTACTCCAGTCAGTATATGTTTGGGCAGGTGAGCCTCACAGGTATTTCCGCTTAAGCTCTCTCTCTCTCTCTCTCTCTCTCTCTCTCTCTCTCTCTCTCTCTCTGGTCCTACATATCACCCTCCACCACCCCCTTTAAGTCTTCAACACCACCCCCAGCCACACCACCCCCAGCCACACACACTCATCACACGAAGGCAAGTATTGTATGTCTAATATATGAATTAATTAATATTACCTGGTGTTGCTGTCGAGTAAAACAAACAAACAAACAAACAAACAAACAAACAAGCAAGCAAGCAAGCAAACCAACACGAGTAATGGGAATATGAGAATTAAAAAAGAAGAAAACGAGGAGGGGATGAGGAGGGGAGAGGGGTGAGGAGGGGAGAGGGGGTGAGGAGGGGAGTGGGGATGAGGAGGGGAGAGGGGATGAGGAGGGGAGAGGGGATGAGGAAGGGAGAGGGGATGAGGAGGGGAGAGGGGATGAGGAGGGGAGAGGGGATGAGGAAGGGAGAGGGGATGAGGAGGGGAGGGGGGGATGAGGGGGAGGGGGGGATGAGGGGGAGGGGGGGATGAGGGGGAGGGGGGATGAGGGGGAGGGGAGGATGAGGGGGTGAGGAGGAGGGGAGGATGAGGGGGTGAGGAGGAGGGGGTGAGGAGGGGAGGGGAGACGTGTGCCTCAGCCAAATCTTGAAGGGTCCCACACCTCACCTCACACTATGACGAGTGACCTGGCCTAGAACCTTCCTTCACTCACACACACACACACACTACGGTAAACACCCCCCCTCCCCTCTGGCCCAATGACAAGTGTACACCACCCTAAATGTCTTGGTGGCACCCGCTGGCACCCTTCACCTTGCTAATAAGTACTCACAGACACACACACACACCTACGGACAGGGAGGACCAAAATATATCCATGACATCATTCAACCAATCATTCTCCACAACCCAAACAGCAAAAAAAAAAACTAGTTGATGCCCCTTCGCAGATTTCCGGAACCATCAGCTGACGAAATACTCAAGAGTAATCCTGAAGTGGCTACAGGCTACTCACTCATCCTGCCGGAGCAACACCCACACACACTGCTTACCTGTAAACCAAGAGAGAATACTTCCATCAATAAGACTCATAGCGTTATCTCAGTTTAGTTATAAATCAATACATACAAAATTAACTTGCACTTTAACTGATGAAGAGATGTGAGGCTCAAAGTTTCTCCTTCATATGCCAAGAATATGACTCGTCTAAGAATAAAGTTAAGGGACTCGTATATACCAAGATACTTTAGACCCGTGGATGAACTAACGGGTTTATGATACATTTAAATCCCTGTCTAGAATCAGCTCCTGGTCAACGGGAGGTGATGAATGAAACATCTGTCCGAGACGTGTTACAATCAAAGTGATAATTCATTTTTACTAACACTTATCTCCACAACTAAGGCGACGTGATTAGTCTTTCCTGTTATTCTTAAAACGTTCTGCTGACTGACAGATACAGGAAGCGTTCTACTGTACTCACGACACACACAAAACTAGAGTGTGTGGGTGGACGGTGATAACCAAGATAAATTACTGTTAGTGTAAGAGATAAACACACCCTGACACATCTCGACACACTCCAGTAGCATGACAGTTTAACACAACCTTCAACAAAAGTTCCAGGTTAAATGGGTCCCAGTTCTAACCTAACCTAACCATAAATAACAAATAGGATGAGAGTTTATTGGAATTTGGCGTATATACCTTCGAGACTGGGCCAAAATTGTTAGGTTAGGTTGGGTTGGGTTAGGTTGGGTAGGTCGGGTCACTATCAGGACTGTGAATCACCTGACCAACCACCTTAAGCTTCATCTGACACCACATTACATCAAAACACCTGTGACGTAAATAAACAACGATTTAATCCAACTTTTACCGGAATAAAGGATATTTTTACGACTTAGGACACACACACACACACACACACACACACACACACACACACACACACACACTAAGTACTCTACATCAGATCAGTCTAGAGGTGTATGGGAATGGGAATAAGCTTTTGGTGGGTGACGCGTTTAGTTGTATGATGCGACAGAGGGGATTGAGAGGTAAAACGGAATGGAAATCATGGAAACTTGTGAAGGAAGGGAAATAATATAAGGAACTACACAAGTTTTATAGCAGTAAGAGAGAGTAGTGTGTGTGAGTAGAGTAGAGTAGAGTGTGTGTGTGTAGAGTAGAGTAGAGTAGAGTGTGTGTGTGGAGTAGAGTAGAGTGTGTGTGTGAGTAGAGTAGAGTGTGTGTGTGAGTAGAGTAGAGTGTGTGTGTGAGTAGAGTAGAGTGTGTGTGTGAGTAGAGTAGAGTGTGTGTGTGTGTATTATGTATAAGAAAAAATAACCGGCGTGTCAATATTCAGTTAAGAGGTATAGGGAGGGAGGGAGGGAGGGTGAAGGTGTGGTAAGGGCGTGGTAGGGTGAGTGGCGGAGATGACATGGCGCGGCAAGAGTCGCTGCGTGACGAGGGGCGTGGTGTCTGTCTGTCTGTCTGTGTGTGGTAGTGAAGGTTGCATCATCTACGTTATCTTCAGCGAGAGAGTAAAGAGGCTGGGAGGGAAGGAGGGAGGGAAGGTGAGAAGACCCCGCCACGTCTCCCCGACACCGGAAATAGGCGCACGCAGCTTCCTCCCCCTCCCCCCAACACACACCAATTGACCTCCCTACTACCTGGCGTTACTCAAGAGGCCCCGAGGGTTGGCCCAAGTCAACTACCATTAACCTCGTCACTTGTAACACACTTTCCCCCACTACACACACACAAATCTCTCTCTCTATCTCTCCTCTACAACACATTACAATACCAACACCTCTTGCCCCTTTCAGACCCCATGCGTGTAGTTCCTCGCCCCCCCCCCCCCCCATTTAAAGAGACAGACACCACAACAATTGGATCGTCAGGACGAGTGTGTGTGTGTGTGTGTGGCTATCCCAGACAACAACACCCACCGGAGGGTTGGGGGTGGGGGGGAGGTTAACATGACCGCCACAACACCACCAGCGACAACAACAACTTGAGCCACGCCCACCTCCTCCTCCTCCTCCAGTAGAGCCACCCGACGTACACACATACACAGAAACAATAATTCATAAATTCCTCTTCTTAAATATAAAAAAAAAATGTCTAATGAAATATAGCGACTGTTATTTCTGTCCCTTGGCAACATGGCTAATGAGGTCCCGCCATCGCTCATCCCATTACTGAAGTGTCTCTCTCTCCACTACACTTGTTTATATTACAGTATGTGTGAGTATAAGGAGCCTTGTGTAATGATAGACGTTTATATATGCATCTCATATCGTCGAGAACATCGTTAATATAAACAGTGCCTGGGAAAATATATAAATTAATGTTTACAAAAATCATTATCATACCGTAGCATCAGTTTATCACAGTCATTATATAAAAGGCCACAACACACACAGACAACAGGAAGTGTATTAACAGTGAGACACGCCCACACGCGCAAACACACGCGCGCGTGCCCACACACACACACACACACACACACACACACACACATCCGCTCTCCTCCTCCCTCCACTCACGGTCTCAAGTGTTTCACAATGACCTCAACCTCGAGACACACTTCCTACTCGTATCGCTGGTTCATCTCGGCCTCCTGGTGGTGGTGGTTGGAAGTGGTAGTGGTGGTATTGGTGGTGGCGGTGGTGGTGGTGGTGGTATTGGTGGCGGTGGTGGTGGTGGAAGTGGTAGTGGTGGTATTGGTGGTGGTGGTGGTGGTAGTGGTGGTGGTATTGGTGGTGGTGGTGGTGGTGGTAGTGGTGGTGGTAGTGGTGGTGGTATTGGTGGCGGTGGTGGTGGTGGTAGTGGTGGTGGTATTGGTGGCGGTGGTGGTGGTGGTAGTGGTGGTGACAGTGGTGGTGGTTAAGTTAGGCTACTAGTAGGCATGTGAGGTAAACCTAACTCCTTACCTATCCTCATTAGCAACAGCGACACTGACTCCTTTACCAAGACACTGTTGTTACATTCCTCACCTACTACTGTTCTTCCGCCAGCCTCAGGACACGACCACCCCCCACCCAGCCACCCCGTCACTAATAACGTATCTTAACAAACCCCTCATCAGTGTCGACACCATATACACCCCGAGGTGAAGGCGGCCAGCAACATGACGGGGCGAGGTGAGGCCGTATTATGAGGCTCAGAGAGAGAGAGAGAACACGTTAGTTACTAAAAGAGGACAATAATTAAAAAAGAAAACGTGAATCAACTAAAAAAAAATAAACTCATGACAACAACTATGGCATTCGACGCAGAACAATCATACTACTACTACTACTACTAATAATAATAATAATAATAATAATAATAATTAGAATAATAATAATTATAATAATAATAATAATAATAACAATAATAATAATAATAATAACTATAATAATAATGGTTGCTTCTCGAGGTCGAGGATGGCTGGCCCTCGGGCCACCTTGGCATGAATTTGTTTAGGTGTAAAAGCTGTCGCCAACACAACAACCACACCTTGAGTTAACGAGCTGCATGACCCAGTGTCAAGAAATAGTCCGAGAATACCGGACGGCTCGCCAACTGCACTGGCTAACCATTACCCCGGAACGCGATCCGCAAATATATTAACATCCAGGTTCCCAATTAGTGCTGGGTAGAGAAAACTTGCTCTTAGTTTCACCCTGCCCTGGGATCGAACCCTCGCTTGCGAGGCGAGCATGCTGACCATTACACCACAGGTCGCCATGTACACCCAAAGACAGACAGACAGAGACAGACAGGAGGTGGACAAAAACTATAACATCGACAAGGTGAGAGAGGAGATAAGAAAAGTAGGTCGACAGGACGAGAGAACCAAGAGACTCGACATAGACAACAAGAACATGATGGTACGGGAGAGAAGAAAGTATGTACGGTAGTGTAGACAAAGAAGAGACCAGACAGACCCCACGTCGACACGACAGGGGTGTGTCGACAGGATGTGGACCAAAACGCCATCGACAGCGTGAAGAAGTATGGCTGCGTCGAACAGGAAAAGAACAATTTGGTGAGGGGTGAAGAGGTGGAGGAGGGAGAAAAGGGGAGATGAAAGAGGGGAAAGAGGGAGGAGGAAGAGAAGAAGAAGGAAGTGGAGAGAGGGAAGAAGGGAGGACTGAAAAGAATGGGGAGGAGAGAAGGATGAAAGGGGGAGGTGAAAAGGAGTAAGAGGAGAAAGAATGACATGAAAGAAGAAAGAGGAGAGGGTAAAACTGAGGAAAAGAAAGGAGGAGGATGGGGAGGAGACGATGAACAGGTGTAAGTGATGGTACACAATATACGAGGAGGAGTGCCGGAGTTGGAGGGATGGAGGGGGGGGGGGTTGGAAGGTGGAGGAGGGGGGGTTGGAAGGTGGAGGAGGGGGGGTTGGAAGGTGGAGGAGGGGAGTTGGTTGGATGGGGGTAGGGGGAGATATGGAGAAGGAAAGGGGGAGAGGGGGAGGGATAGAGAGGGGGAGAGATGGAGGGGGGAGAGTTGGGGCGATAACAGCACCTTCCGGGTACCTCATCGCAGCTACGCGTCATCGTTGTCACCACACCCGAAGGAGGATCACCTCGTTATCTCGTCTGTCGCAACGCTGCCTGACTACCTACCTCGGCTACCAGACAGACACACACACACAGAGGGGGTGAGGGAAGCCAACAGTGCACTGGCCAGCACCCTGGGTCTATCAACACTAATGCTCACTGTACTGCCACCATACGACCCTCCTTCGTTATACTGCGTCCCCACGAATATGTATACACGGCTCTTTACACACACACACACACACACACACACACACACACACACACAAAAGAAAAAAAAAGAAGAAAAAAAAGAAAAACACAACACTCGTAGTTCCACACATCACACCACACTTTTTACACCACACATCACACCACACTTTTTACACCACACATCACACCACACTTTTACACCACCATAACATACACTAAAAAAAAAGTCCCACACCCAAGACAACACCACCGTCTACTTTACACCACGACCGACCCCCCCCCCCCCCCCCTGGTGAGGAGAGACACAACAGCTAAGGTTTAAAAATAGCACAAAAGGTCAACTCTTATTTAGGTTATGAGGAAGAAGATAATAATAATTAACCTTTTCAGTTCACCAAGGTGTTGACGTCGACAAAGAGGCGACGCCCACACCCTACATTCCTGCCACATTACTCCCAACTTAAAACGGAATTCAATTACCTAATACAGCCTTATACAGTAATGCGAGACTCAAACGTACATAAGCAAAACGTGGGGGTAGTTGTTTTTGTTGTTGTTATAGTTATCTACAACATCAAACTGCAGCTGAACAGTCTGATGATTCGGTTATGAGGAATCGAGCAAAAACAAACAAACGGATAATGTTAAGACTATAAACGCCTTCCTTGTTCGTGGCATAATATTGAAATTAAAAAAAATGGACACACTAACGATCATCAACACGTGGAGAATGGTGGCAGACAACCCGATAACCCAGGTTCTAGTTAGGTTAGGTTAGGTTAGATTTGGCTGGGATAGGATAAGTTTGGTTGGGTTAGGATACGTCTGACTGAGCTAGGATAGGTCTGGCTGGGTTAGGATACGTCTGACTGAGCTAGGATAGGTCTGGCTGGGTTAGGACACGTCTGACTGAGCTAGGATAGGTCTGGCTGGGTTAGGATACGTCTGGCGGAGTTAAGACAGTTGTGGCTGGGTTAAGACTTAGGATACGTTTGGTTGGATAATAAGTTATATATAGTTAACCAAACTTAAGGGCCAATAAGACTGGAACCCATTTAACCAGCACCACAGCCACAAAAACAGCAGGGTGCAGGAGTTATGAGGGGGGGGGGGCTGTGTCGTCCTGTCCTGTGGGCTGACCTAGGATTGGTCACCGACCCCCCCCCCCTTACACACACACACGTAAAACCCCATAAGACCTCAATTCCTTTACTATCAACACCACCATTCGTAGCTATCACCCTCTTCCCCTCCTCCGCTATCCCCCTCCTCCGCTGTCACCCTCTTCCGCTATCACCCTCTTTCCCTCCTCCGCTATCACCCTCTTCCCCTCCTCCGTTCTCCATTGCCATAATTATTTTCTCTAAACCTCTGTTGATTAATGACACCAACAGAGGTCAACACAGTGTTTCAGGTGAGTACTTAGTTATAAAGTCTATGATATAATGCGTGTTCACAGGTATATAACAGGTACAGCGAGATATACCTTCATGTAGTGGAGTGATATACGGTTTCGTGTTGCCAGGTGTTAGTGGGGGGGGGGGATAAAACTTGTATAGGTATGAGCTAATTACCAACCCCAAGAGCTATATAGAATGGGGAACACACACACACACACGAACTCGCTTCCATTATATTCCCTCCCCTACACTACACTACACTAACCAAACCAAACCTAACCTAACCTCACATCACCTCATCAAACCTAACCTAACCTAACGGTGTGTCGTCGGTAAACAGAAAACACTAAATTTATCATGCGGAAACCCTCTTATCTATACCAGCGGATACACTAGCAACCTGACAAAGACTCAATCCAGCATATAACAACCCGGCTCGTCTAAATACAATACAACAAAATACAATACTATACGATACACAAAACATTGCAACAAAATACAATACGATACAACAACAATAAAATACAAAATACAATACAATAACAATACAATACAACAATAAAATACAATACAATAACAATACAACAAAATAAAATACAACAAATTACAATACAGTACGATACACAATACACCCAGGTCTGCTGATATAGGCACAGGGCTCAAAACACATCACCCCCCAAAGCTTCTCTCAAATACACACACATAAGCCACGAGTCAGTGTAGAATAAACCATCAAGGTGGAAAGAGAGGTCACCTTTGCCATAGAACCGAGCACATGGGTATAGAACGGTCTGTGCCAAGTGAAGCTATATGTGATCTATATAACTAGGCCTATCCATGAAGCCTATATAACTATCTATATTACCTCTAACTACATATACACGTAGCCTATATAACTATCTATATAGCCTATAACTATCTATCCACGTAACCCATATATAACGATCTAACCTATAGCTATCTAAACTATAACTATCTATCCACGTAACCTATATGTAACTATCTTATCTATATAACCTATAACAGTATCTATATCTATCCATGTAGCTTAAATCTTCATCAAATTTATATAATGAAATGAAGAAAAAAAAATTAATCCTGGTATCAATAAACACTATAACAACCCCTACAGGTGCTATGCTTGGGCGCGGGTCAGAGGTCAAGGGCAACAAATTAACCAATACGATTATGTGTCATACGTTACACCTTTCACAATTTCTTTATACTGTATAATATATAATGTAGGAGGAGCGAATTAAAGAAGACAATTTTACACGCCTTTCTTTCACTGTTATTCATTCATTCCTTCATTCATTCTTACTACCTGAATTATCTCCCTTTGTCTAAGTTGTTTCACACGATCTAATGTCACATCATCAACACGTCACATCGTCACCACTACGTCACATCACCTACATTACGTCACATCACCACCATTACGTCACCACTACGCCACATCGTCACCACTACGTCACATCACCACCATTACGTCACCACTACGTCACATCACCACCATTACGTCACCACTACGTCATCTCTCAAACCAGCGCAACATTACCAGAAACACAAGACATTTAAGAGGTGATGTCGCAGGTAGAAACAGAGATCCAGGTAGGGGGTGGTGGTGGCAGGGGGTAGAAGTGGTGGTAGAGGTGGTAGGAGGGTAGAAGTGGTGGTAGAGGTACCGGTAGCGGTGGCGGGGAGCACCATAAGAGGTCGACACAGTAGTGGTTTGGGTGGCTGCCCCATGGACCACACTCAACTCATGCACCCAATTACTACTTGGTTACCCTGTTAGTGCTCTCAATGGCAGCGTCTCATCCCACTCGTGCTGAAACGCCCACGTCACGCCCAACACTCCACCCCTCTTCCCCCCACACTCCCCACTCCAACCCCTCTTCCCCCCACACTCCCCACTCCAACCCCTCTTCCTTTCCCCCTTCCACCCACTCAACCCCTTCTTCCCATTCCCACCCCATGCTCCCCATTCCACCCCCTCCTCCCCCCCCACTCCACCTCCTCTTCCCACCCCACTCCCCAAGGGCCATCAAGGGCAATTCACAGCTCTGAAATGCAACCGTGTTTTAACATATCTGAAATAACTTCTTTCAAATCTGTCTCACTTCATTCATGCCAAACTTTAAAAAAAAAATTATATATATATATATATATATATATATATATATATATATATATATATATATATATATATATATATATATATATATATATAATGTGTGTGTGTGTGTAAATTCACCAAACACGTTTTATACCGGATATTTTACATCACCTGTGTGCTTGTTCGTCTGTTTGAGGTGATTCAACTCCTAGGGTCATTAATCATCGCTCGATAGGGATTAATTTCTACAGCATTAAATTTCTAGAAAACATAGAAGAAAAAAATGTGTCTCCGCACATCTGTCAAAACTGTTAAACATATTATAACTCCCATAATGTTTAACACGAGAGAGAGAGAGAGAGAGAGAGAGAGAGAGAGAGTGTGTGTGTGTGGAAGGTGATCACATTATTAATCTTGTCCAAACAAACACAGCTACACAAACCTCCCCGGGGGGTGATTTGGTTCATTCCACGGGACTAATTTATCGTTTTAGCTTCAACAGTTCCAACGCCAGGGAGAAACAGACAGACAGACAGACAGACAGACAGGCAGGCAGGCACAGACGGAAAAAATACTCATAGACTGTCCAGAAAAATAGTGGTGGTGTGTGAAGGGTTGGTGGTGAGGGTGGAAGCAGACGAGGAACCACCACACTACCACCACCACCCACCACTACTACCACCAACACCCACCACCACAGCCAACTACCACCACCACAGCCAACTACCACCACCACCCACCACCACTACTACCACCAACACAGCCAACTACCACCACCACCACCTCACGCCAGGCCTCACCACTACCACCAGAGGCCCGACACCCCGTCCTGCCAAACACAACACTGCCACCTTTGAATACCTGGCACAAGACCCAACCTCCTTCGTAAACACACACACACACCCTATTTCAGAGTGTAGAATTTTATAGGCCTATCCGACTTAAAAAAAAACAACTCCAGACCTACTCAAATACAAAAAAATTCACAATACAATAAAAAAAAAACAAATACAATCACACCTACAGCGACAAGAATCAACGAAACAAAAACAAAAAAACAAAAGAATAACGACTCTCTTTGTTATTGTTTTCATTCCATCACATAACGCTCATGTAAATTTATGGAACGAAATGACAACAAATTCTACCAAGACGCTCTGTAAGTCACGGGGAACAGGCCGGGCGAAGAAGTCAAAATGCTTACCTGACACCTAAAGACCCAACAACAACAAGGAAAAGGAGAAATGAAAAACGAAAGAAAAAAAAACAGAAAAAAAAGGAAGGAAGGAAATAGCCGAAGTGTTTAGGTTTTTCTCCGCTCGGGGCAGCACTCGAGAATGTGAAGAAGTAGACAAACAAACTGGACGATATATTTCATGGGGGGTTTTTCAATTAAATCGTCCGCGTGGTTGTGGCCTGTGGGGGGAGAGGGGGGGAGGAGGAGGAGGATAGGGAGAAGGAAAGAAGGAGGAGGAGGAGGGAAGCAAGGAGGAAGAGGGAAGCAAGGAGGAAGGAAGAGGGAAGCAAGGAGGAAGGAAGAGGACAGGGAGAAGGAAACAAAAATGCAAGGAGGAAGGAAGTGACGAAGGAAGGAAGCAATTAAGGAAGGCTGAAAGAACATTAAAACAAAAAATTTAAGTTTGACTTCCAGAGCTAAGGACCCACGTCCCTGTCATCGTTCAGAGTAGCGGGGCCACTGATCATGCCTCGCCGTGATCTGTTGACAAACTGTGACCTGGATATAGACCCGAGTGTTGACAGTGACGGCGTATGAAAAGTGATGCCGACTTACCCCTCCCCCCCACCCCCCTCCCTCAAATCGTGGCAGAAGACAAAAACAGCTGCTAACAGGAACGATCGAGAGAAGAGGTGGGAGAGCGAAAAGAAAGAAGAGAGGAAGAGAGAATACGACGCCAAATTTCACACACACAGCCTCCCCCACCCTCCTTCATCTCCCGGCCTATCCATCCACGACCCTGGCGGCGGCAGCAATGAAGGTGGAGGACAGGAGCCTCTCTCACCAACCTGGTCTCTGAGGCAGGCGGAGACGGCAGGTTCCCGGCTATAGAGTGGCAGGCAAGGGGGGGGGGGGGAGGGGGGGTAGGTGGGGAGGGAAGGTAGTCAGGTGAGCGGCCCCGGCTGTGTGTGTGTGTCAGTCAAGTCAGGTGGTGAGGGGTCGTGGTTTAAAAGCGTCACAATGATGTAAAGTTCTTTCTAAACATTGCCTCCCTCTGTTATGACGCTGGTATTTTGGAACTGGCACCCTACCATCACCACCAGCCGCCGACACCTGACGGCTCCCCCCAGCAGCGATGGGTACACACACACACACAGTAGTAGTAGTAACTATAGATGTTCTTCACCGCCCATAACACACGCCCACAACCACACAAAAATCCTAATGACCTAATGATGTCATCTGGTATAAATGAATGCACTTTCAGGTATACACTCACAGATATATAACACAGATACCCTTACATTATGGTAGACTCAGCTTTACTAATACTGAACCTGATAATCCCCAAGAGACGACTGGACAACAATTCGGCAGATCAAGAGTATACTGTATATTAACAAGCCGCCTACGGTGTTCCCTCTCACGGAGCTCTTTAAACATTACTATGGTTTACCCCGTTACTTCACATCTATATATTTATGCAAGTGAATCACTGTAGGTGCGCGTTATCCAGGTATACGCTGATAACCCCTGAAGATGTGAATTACACGAAAGCGCTTGGGAACTTCGTGTTTTCTTGTTTCCTTGTGGTTATCAGCATATATATATATATACTTAGGTTTGGTTAAGGCCCTCCGTTGGTTTCAGAGAAGTTTTTTTTTTTTTGTAGAGAAAGAAAGGGTGAAAGAAGATTACAGGTGGGGGAAGGAAGTTATAGTTCGGAAATTGAAGAAGTTTAGGAGGAGGTAAGAGAGGGCGGGCTGACCGCCTAGCTAAGCTAATGGTGTGTTAGGGTTGTGTCATGAGCTAGTTATTGTCTGTCGGTACAGGCACTAGACATCCTACCCTGTCCCATATATGGGTGTTTTAAGGGCCTTATGTCAATGGCGTAACAGGGTGGCCGGGCGGGAGGAAGGGAGGCCGGGCGTGAGGAAGGGAGGCCGGGCGGGAGGAAGGGTGGCCAGGCGGGAGGAAGGGAGGCCGGGCGGGAGGAAGGGAGGCCGGGCGGGAGGAAAAGAAGCCGGGAGGCAGTGCTCGTCATTACAGACCAACAAACTAACACTAACAGTCTTATATAATTCGCCAGTATTTGATATAAACTGAAATAAGAAGACGACAGAATTATAACTTTTCTCTCTAGTCTATTTCTATCAATACACCATATAAAAATGTAATCTGACTGCCTGTAGCTTATTTTACTTGCACTTTACTACACCAACTGAGAGGCAATATGGAGTGTTACTATAGTGACTTCAACAAAGGTATTTTTAATCTAACCTAACCTGATCTAACCTAACGTGTTATGACCTGACTTAATTTAACTTAACCTTATACCTAACCTGATCTAACCTAACGTGACATGACCTGACCTCATCTAACGTAACCTGACCTAGCCTAACGTGATCTATCCTAACGTGACATGACCTGACCTAATCTAACCTGACCTAACCTACCGTGACATGACCTGACCTAACCTAACTTAACCTTATACCTAACCTGATCTAACCTAACGTGACATGACATGACCTGACCTCATCTAACGTAACCCGACCTAGCCTAACGTGACCTGACCTAACCTTATACCTAACCTGATCTAACCTAACCTAATCATCCAAAATATCTTGTAAACCGCACGCCATAGTAGCACCCGCTCATCTATCCATCTCCTATCCACCAAACGCTCTAATTTATCCATCTCTACCTACTAAATGCTAAATTGAGACAACAGAGCATGTTAATATAATGTACTACTAACGTTATGCAACAGCGAGGGAGATGGTGAGAGGGGGAGAGGGAAAGTGAGAGGGAAGAAGGAAGGGGAAGGAGTGGGGAGAGGGGATGAGGAGGGTCTGGTAAACATTCCCCCCCCCCCCCAACCTCTTCCTCTCCCCACTTATTTCATACCCTCCTCCCCTTCACTCCCTCCCTCTTCTTTTTCCTTACTTCCCCCCTTCTTCTTCTTCCTCCTCCTTAACCCCCCGCCCCTTCTCCCTCAGACTGCCAGTGCAACACATGATCAATACAGCTGAGTGGTCCACTGTCTGGCCCGGCTCTGACTGCGGCTATTGAGTTTGTGGTAGGCCCAGTGTGTGTGTGTGTGTGTGTGAGGGGGCCTGGCTGTTGAGTAGGAGCAGCCCTGCCCCCCCCCCCCCCCCCCACACACACATTCCTCCTGTCACCACCGCGTCACATGTTCGATGATCTACAGGAGAATTAATCTCCTATTTTCGTCTATGCTTTGATTTCTCTCGTCGGCAACACCTTAGGATATATAATCATCATTATTATTATTATTATTATTATTACAGGAATTATCATTATAACTATCACACAATTCTTTGTTACTTTCATTTCATTTAGTTATTTTAGTATAACAATGGTGACTTTATTTTTTGTACACTGACAGACACACACACACAGAGAGAGAGAGAGAGAGAGAGAGAGAGAGAGAGAGAGAGAGAGAGAGAGAGAGAGAGAGAGAGAGAGAGAGGTGGACACACTCGCATAAAATGACAGACACGTCATCTCTGCAGTATTTTCAGTCTCCCGCACCATGACAGCCGCCGCCGTCACCCATACATCACCACTGCCACAGCTCGGACTACCATCACTCCTATAACCACCACTATACCACGACTACTACGACTACCAGCACGCTCAATTCACTACCTACCACAAAATCTCCCACCATCACCATCCCTGACACCACCACAACAACCAAACTCAGTTCACCACCAACCACCTCCACCAACCACCACCGGCCAACGCCTACCCGGGCGCCGCGGCCGACCACCGTGTCTGCCGCAGCCGGTGGTGACCTAGTTAGGATCAACCAGAGTACAAATTTTAAAGGGGTACTGTCGCCGCCCCACCCACCCCCGCCACCCACGAGATCTGAGGACCGCCCACTACCGCCACCCAAATCTATACCAAGTCAGGCTAACTCAAAGGAGGTGAATTTAATTATGCAGAACAAAATATTAAGATTTATTAATATCAAGCAGAGAAAATATAGAGATAAACAAAGAGACCTCACTGAACCGTCTGTCTAGCTAAGTGGAGTCTGGGTCACTCTGGGGAGGCTAAAACAACAATCACAACAAAAACAACGAAAACAAATACAATGAAAAATTAATGAAGTGGACGAATCGGACAAATAAAGTACTGACGCCCGATGAAACAAAAACAAAAAAATCCTTAAGTCTGGGTGAAACAAAGAAAATACTGAAGCTTGGATGAAACAGACTAAGGAAAACCAGAAACAACCATAAGTACAGGAAATCAGAAACACAAAGACACACACACACACGTCGATAACCCAAGACGATGTTCCCACGAATAAAATGACCCAAGTCCGTATGTCAATTTTTACAGTTAAAGAAATATCATTACTCGGGTACAATATGCTGGAGGGTAAACATGATCCCCCCCCCCCCCCCCACACACACACACCATGGTCTGGTTAATATCGGGCTTCACAAGTAAGGGAAACGCATGCATTCCTGTCTCTCTCACTCGCCCGCTCCCCCTCCTCCCTATTCTCTTGAGACGGTGAAGGGGGGAAGGGAGGAGAGTTTAGGGGAGGGGTAGGAGGAGGGGAGGGGTAGGAGGAAGGGAGGAGAGGGGTAGGAGGGAGGGAGGGGAGGGGTAGAAAGGATGAAAGAGGGGGGGGGGGAGAGGGAGGGAGGGACTAACACAAAGCAAATCTCATATAAAACTGCCTCCTCCTACTTCCTGGGTGACGATCCTATGAACCAAGGAGGGGGTAAGGTTTGCTACACCCCCCCCCCCCCACTACAGACCAGACACATCGATCAGGTATACACAGGTACTAGCTGCTACACACATTACTAATACACCTGTCACGTTCCCTGCTTCTTGACCACACACCAACAGTCATTGTATAGTCAGTCCCATCCAAGAGGTCAAAGTCCTTACCTGCAACCTCTCTCTCTCTCTCTCTCTCTCTCTCTCTCTCTCTCTCTCTCTCTCTCTCTCTCTCTCTCTCTCTCACACACACACACAGAAATACCTACTCGACACATTCCACGAGTTAAGCTGCATTTAATACCTATCTTGAGACTCATTAGAGCGACAGGGTGCAGGCATGAAACTCCACAACCTGTACACACACACACAAGAGTCAACCTGCAGTAAATGATTTCCCTTGGCGCCAATGTTGACTTACTCATTCGATTCCCTCCTCTGGCATCCTACCCTGAGTTGAGAAAGAATATTATCTCTCTTTCTTTCTACTCTTTCTCTCTCTCTCTGTCTGCTTTTCTCCTTTCTCTTCCATCCGCCCTCTCTCTCTCTCTCTCTCTCTCTCTCTCTCTCTCTCTCTCTCTCTCGTATTAACATTGTTGGCCACACACACACACACACACTGGTCTGGCCCCGAGGTTTGGCCCGCACTTATCGTCACTATAACCATCAACATTCACCACCGCTTCTCTTAAAATAAATGCACCTAACTATACCTTATTTTGCCCACCATTCAATTTATCCTACCACCATTACCACCACTTCACTACCACAACAACCAACACTTACATTACAATTACTACCAACATCCGCTACTACTACTACTACTACTACCAATATCCCCCCACCACCAGTACCACTATCACTTCTACTAACCACCACAACCAACATCCCTTCACTACCACCAACAATAACATTACAGCTACTAACCACCACAACCAACACTACTATTACTACAATCCACCCGAACACAATTAACAACAACCCTTAACACCAATCACCACAACCACTATTTACTACACCTACCACACCATCAAAACCACAACCACTACCTCACCTCACTCCTAACCTGCACCCTGTACATAGCATTCCCCATGACTCTCACTCCTGAAGGCTCTGAACATCCTCTACTTCCACACATACAGTAGCTTCAGGAGCCACCCCCGCCCCCTCCCATACCACCAGCATGGTCTTCACAAAGCAAGGAGTTATGAGTCATCTTTCACGTTTAACCTACATCTGGGTCTCCTATCCTGTGTGTGGGTGTGTGGGTCTGTGTGTGTGGGTGTGTGTCTGTGTGTGTGGGTGTGTGTGTGGGTGTGTGTCTGTGTGTGTGGGTGTGTGTCTGTGTGTGTGTGTGTGTGGTTTTCTCAATTATTTTGTATTTGTATTTTAATCAGTATATTTACTAACTTTGTTATTTATAATTTTCTGTCAAATTTCTACTTGAAATAAACAAACAAAGAGATATATAAAGAATAACAGAGAAAAGATGAGAGACACAAATATATACAAAGAGAGAAAGGATAAAGAGAAAGAGAAACAAAAAGAGTCAGAAAAAAGGAGAGAGAGAGAGAGAGAGAGAGAGGTAAAAAAAGAAGAAAAATGAAAGAGGGAAAGCGAGAGAGGGAGAGAAATTGTCATGCCTTGCTCCCGGTCACCAACACACACACACCATCAACACTTCAGTTACCCCCCGGAGGTATATACCGAGCCACACCTCCTGGGTATATATACTTTTACCTGCAGTTTACCTGAAGGAGGAATCTACCCCTCAGGTGTTACTCAGGTATACATACAAGGGTTAAGATAGGAAGTAAATTGACAAGTTCCCCCCCCCCTCTCTCTCTCTCTCTCTCTCCGCGCCAAAGAGAATGTAATTTATTTAAGTTTGTTTCATCACCATTGTCACTATCACCATCATTATCATCCTCACCACCATCATCATCCTCACCACCATTATCATCACCATCTACATTCTCCTCCTCTTCCACATCACCACCACTATCCTCATCATCACCACCATCGCTATCAATACACCACTACCCCCACCAATCACACCAACACAATCTCCACCACCAGCTATCAAAACAAAAAATCATCACCACCCACCACCACAACAATTACCACACACACACACACATCTGGGAGGGACGGAGTTACTACACTACGTGTTTGCTGTTCAACACCTACATTAATCTGTATGTTCACTGTATGTTCCTTTACCTTTATCTAATGAAGGCTTTTGTTAAACCACCAATGTTTGTAATAAGTCATTTATGTCCAATGTATATTTTCAGTCTTCGGGCTGCAGAACTTTTTCAATAAACCGTTAATTATTATTATTATTACTATTTTACACACACTTAGTACATTACTTTTCAACATTTGTCTTCCGTAAGTTGCGTCATAAATTAGCCAACTCAATACCGATAACACCCCGATAAAATATGACCCACAGCTGGGCATTACTTCCTACATGTCTTGCGTCTAACCTATGAATCACCGACGCTCCTGTCTGATCACGTCACACGGAGGGGAGGGGATGGTTCTTGGTTGTGAGGGATGTATGTCTAGTATGGTATAAAGTTATCAAATGTCCTGTACGTATCTACACATCAGTACTAACACACACACATACATATATACATAACACATACATACATACATAAAACATATGCACACACAAAAATGGTTGCCCCTCGAAATCGAGGATGGCCGGCCCTAGGGCCACCTAGGCGTGAATTTGTTTAAGGTGTAGAAGCTGTCGCCAACACAACAACCACACCCTGAGTTAACGAGTTGCATGACCCAGTGTCAAGGAATAATCCGAGAAGACCGGACAACTCGCCAACTGCACTGGCTAACCATTACCCCGGAACACGATCCATAAAGCGATGAACATCCAGGTCCCAATTACTGCTGGGTAGACACAGAAAAGTAGCGTAAAGAAACTTGACCATAGTTTCACCCTGTCCCTGGGGATCTAACCCGGGTCCCCTTGCTTGCGAGGTGGGCATGCTGACCATTACACACACACACACACTACAGGAAACATCAGCACAAGAAAAATAATAGATACAAGTACAGATTTAAATATAATTACCAATGCAGGTGTCGGTAAAGGCAAAAAATTCATCAACTGAGGTAAAACTACAGGTGGAGGTAGTGACTGAGAGAATGTTGTTATTATTATTATTTACAACTGAAAAAGGTTATGCCAAAATTCCACAACCGGGAGAATTAAACAGTTTATTTTTTTTTACAAGGTTACAAACATACGAAAATAGTTACCCTATTACGTCATTTGCAAACACAGGAGCCGTTTAAATCCCACCTTCCTGCTGCCTCTTCAGATAACAACCGTGGTGTATGTGGGACAAGAAACGTCGTTATCTGTGTGTGTGTGCTGTTATCTTATCGGTAAATGTGACTAAACACCCTCACACCCCACTCTTAACTAACACATTCCTCTAGTATCGTGTTTATCTCTAACTGATGAAAACACACACCAGAGATGAGAGAGAGAGAGAGAGAGAGAGAGAGAGAGAGAGAGAGAGAGAGAGAGAGAGAGAGAGAGAGAGAGAGAGAGAGAGAGAGAGAGAGAGAGAGAGAGAATGTGTGCCAGTAAAGGTAGGTGGAAATATTTGGCAGGTGGAACATGTAAGGAGTTTTTCTTGGCAGGTATATGCAGGGCAGGTAGTAGTGGTAGTACGTACTGGTAACCTGGAGCAGCCAACTCAGGTATGCAGGTAAACTAACTAACGGTACTCTCCCTGGCACTATAACAACAACCACACCATCCAGAGTAATATCAACAACCACAACCCCTACTACCCTAACCCCCCCCCCCCCCCCACGCACACACCCCGCCTTACACACACAAACACAGACACACGCATACACCCCCAGCTCAACAACATGCACTGTCAGCCAAGCACGTCCTCATCAAACCACACACACAATCACACAAGCATCCACATTACCAACACTGCACATTGAACCTCCACACACACACACACACGCGCGCAATACCTCATCAATTCTGACCTCGACGAATCCGCTCATCAATCCTCCAGACTTTCCGATTGGAGAAATTATTGAGGCTCTCTCCTGACTATACCTCTCCAACTCCTGCAGACTTATCCACCCACCAATTCTCTGCAGGCATCGTAGTGTGTCATTACTGCTACTACGCCCCCCCCCCCCCCCATACTGAGCCTCGACTCCCCCTGTCCCTTCCTGCAGATGTTAAAGGCGGCGAAACACGACCAGGTAGAGTGTTATCCCTACTGATGGCACGACTCTCCAGATCCCATCAACCCAGCGGCCCTAATGTGGGTATATCAAGTGGGTATTATGCAGGTAGTAACACATTCCCCCCCGGCCATTCTATGATAATAAGCCTGGAGTATATGGTGAGTATTAAGGGACGCGCTATGTCTATCTCTTGTTTTTGATATTGGGTTTCTTATTATGCCCATATGACCGCTCACTCACTCACTCACTCACACACACACACACACACACAATAACAGAATACCTGGCGGGACCCTTTACCAACCCCCCCCCCCCCCACCTCCAAGTTCCTCCGCCACTTGAGTGTGAAGTAGGTCATCATCACCCCCCCCTCCACCCTCGAAGGTCCATCACATAACCAATACAAATATATAACCCGATCTTTCAATACATTCACCACAGCCAAGGAGCCGCCGCCATAACCTCTCAGATTCGGTATACACCAAAGACGAACCACCAACACAAGTTATCTGAGTTACATCTATTCACTTAAAACTCCTATAATACCTTTAACACTCTCTATCATACCTCTATAATAACTCACAACAACCATATTATATACACACTTTCATTACCATCATCATCCTGGGATAATATGGGCAGGTCAAAAGGTCATGCAATCCAGAGGTCAAGTAATGCGACTAGGTTTATTTTTCTAGTAGTTGAATTGCCTAGGTATCCGTTTCAGTTCATAAGGAGTTAATTCACCGTTTCAGAGTGGGTGTGGGTTTGGTATGACGTATGGTGGGTGGGCGGGCGTGTATGGGTGGGGCGGGCGTGTATGGGTGTACGAGGCCGATCCAGCCATCTATCTTCCCTATGTCTGATGATGAGAGACGGCGCTTGGTTAGATCATCACAGGGACTCATAAAACAAAGATGGAGTCCAATCAATGTAAACACCTGAATTCATCAACTCCTACGTGATTTATAAAAGCTGCCCTCTGCCAACAAGCTCACTGACTCACTTCTCCAGGATGCCAAAGGGACTCTGCTGATCGACTCTACCGCATAAAACAACAATTACACGTGACTAATGAAGAAACTGCACGACGTCATCTAGTGAACGCTTTTTCTCCACGACAAAGCCCTGATCCACACCCTCCTCATCAGCAACACCACCACCCTCCTCCTCCCTACAGATCTGGTCCCCACCCTAGCGACTATTTATCCGTCTCGATACCTCAAGTCCCCTGCAACACCGAGGGCGCGCCACTTTCGGGTTAATGAGGGGGGCTTAAGGAGGATTCTTAGACAGGGTGCGAGGGGAGATCAGATGACTTCTACGAGATAAGTCTGGCGTCGTGAGAATAAAGGTCACGTTGATTCAAGTACACTTTATAACCAGGGAAGAGTCGAACCACGGAAAATTAATTAGGTTTCTGTCATTTCATTATATAAACAGTTCGTAACCCCCCCCCCTCACCTCTTGTTTACGTCATCCCCACCACAATTACCATCCCCCTACCGTCCCCCCACCACCACCACCATCCCCCCACCACCACCACCATCATTACCCTGAGTGTTGACGTTCGAGCCACGTTCTCACTTTACCTGCTCTTCAGACCCCATTGAAACACCTATCCTCTGAGACCTTCCATCTTACCTGACATCTTTTCGTGATCTAAGCATGAAAAGATAATGTGATCTCAGCCAATACCACAGCCAAAACTCTCCCTTCGCTCCCTCCCTCATCCACCCCTCCCCCTCTTCCTCCACCATGCCCTACCTCCCTCCACCATGCCCTACCTCCCTCCACCATGCCTTACCTCCCCTCTCCACCATGCCCTACTTCCCTCCCTCCACCATCCGCCTTCTTACCTCCCTCAACCATCCCTCCCTCTCTCCGTCACGCCTTCCCCTATCTCCATCATCATTACCACCAACAGATCTTATCCATCACGATAGAATGTCTCGTCTCCCCCTTCTTACCACTGTTCCCAGAAGAGAGAAAAACACCTCCTTTACCCAGCAGAGGCGAGAGACTGAGAGGGGAAGAGAGGAGGAGGAGGAGGAGGAGGAGGAGGAGGATGTTGCTATCATAAATCTTGACAGCATCAGTGAAGTCATTCTAGGTATTTCTTTATTTCTTTCTTTCTTTCTTTCTTTCTTTCACTTCCGCTTACATAACTAACACTTGCCAGACTGTACTCGACTAGACAGCCTCTTGAAGTGTTGACAAATTTGTTATCTGTGGCCTTAATATATGATCCAATCTGCCCATTGTTTACATATATTGGCAGACCACACGAGGCACTACACGACCTAAACCAATGTATGAATGTCGTATAATCTGGGTTTATCTTCACCACCTCTATAGCACGTGGCAAAATGAGTTTATACGGGGGATAAAAATAAACAAAACCCGGGCCTAAAAAAATAAGGTAAATAAATAAAGAAATAAAAGTTTTGCTTCCTGGTGTCCAAAACTTAAGTCAAATTTCCTGTAAAAAAAAAAAAAAAAATAATAATTAATAAATAAATAAACAACCAAGTCAAAAGCTCCTCTTCATTCCCTTCTTTCCTCCACCTCAAGCCCCAGTTTCCTGTGCTGGTAACCGTAGCTAAATTGAGTCCCCTTCCTGCTGTCCCGAATACCAGTATATACCGGGGATTTCCTTGTCCTGGTTACGGTCCCATATAGCCCCACCTATAACACTGTACCGGTAACACTTCACAACACAAGTACAACACACCATCATCAACCAGGGACCGGAATAACACAAATTCTGTTTTAGGGGGGAACATATTTCAATGGGGTCGCAGTGTGATCTTTAAGTGAGTCTTGTTGGACGTTACTCCTGTGCTTTAACACCAGCCAGTTCAGTCCCTTATGTTATGTCAGGAAAATTTAGCGTAAGGACCTATGAGAATCTGGACTCAACATAGTGCTAGCTTTACTATAGTTATCACCCGAGTCGCTAACACGTAATTAATGTTATGAAGATGAGGTAATCAGTCAAATCAGTCAAAGCAGTAAGTGGGTACAAGCCTCTACCCCGCCATACCATATCCTAGAAGCCATAACTCTCAAAAATTTTACTATGTGGTATGGTCTGGTGCTCACAACTCCTAGACGACAGGGGAAGAAAACAAGGAGAAAAAAAAAAACTAGTAGTATTAAGGAGGGAACGGCGCCCCACGTAACACACAGCTGGCGGGCCACGTGTCACCTCGGGTATATATATTAAGGTCGGGTCTTCTTGCTCCCCCCCCCCTCCTTCCCTCTTCCCCTTCCACATTCCATCCATAATAAAAACGAAACCCGATTCGCCACTGGCAATATCATTTCTCGCGGCACAAATTCAATTCCGTCCCATTTCCCTTATCTACCGGGACTCCTATACAATTTGGCCTCAACCCCTGGAGGTGAAGCTTGTCTCACACCAACCTTCGAGTTCCATAGCACTTTCGTGGAGTTTTATACTGCGATCTCCTCAAGAAGTCAACAAAGGCGCTGGTGATTTTAAGGTTTCGTTGTTCTTATTGTTACCAGATCTATATGGATGAGGAGCACCTGGTCACCTGTTTGTATATACTGTACTCGACACTGAATATAGGTCCGGGCTGCTCGCGTCTGGCTCCACACAATGCATACTCTATATTGTTGCCAGATCAGGAGTAGACAAGAGGAGGCAATAACAATAAAGCCAGCGGAGTAGCCACACATAATGCGATTTTGTCTGTGTTTCTCACCAATAAATTATGACCCAAATATTTTTAGGACGTACGTGTGTGTGTGTGTGTGCTCGCGCGTCAAGTCTTCCTACATTTAGAAGGAAATCTGACAAGTGAGAGAGGTAAAAGGTGTCAAGACGAACGGCGCCCGGACCAATACGACCCCACGACCCCCCCCCCCCCCACCACCAAAAAATCAATTAAATACCATGACCCCACACACAAGCACGCGCGTAAATTCTTCCCAAATCTGTGACGATACGAGAGATGTTTTGCTGTTCATCTGCCTCGTCGTAAAGACCAGACCGACCTCCTGGAGTTAAAATACGTGTTAAAAAACGAGTATATATTTCCCCAACCTGCCAGGAAAACCAATGACTTAATTCCGTGAAGCACATATGGTAGAGTGTGTGTGTGTGTGTGTGGGAAGTCAAGGTACACTGATGGTCTGGCGTAGCTTCCAAGGAGAGAGACAGCTTCGGGGAAAACATACCCAAATGTGCTATATAATGATGGACAAATCGCAAATACCATTAAGTAACTCTACACTGTTTGATAGTTGAGTTGGTCAAATTGTGATGGGATACCAATTTCATCCACCCCCCCCCCCCCCCCCACAGTGTCCCAGCAATGTTTCTTGTAGTGCCATGGGGGAGGGTGGGGTGCAGAGGGCATAGGTGCCACTCCCTCCCCTCTGCAGCGTCCCTGCCAGGTGATCTTTTATTTACCGCCGTCTGGCTCAAAATACAACGTGGTAAGGGTGGTGGGGGGGGGGGGGAGAAACAAAGGGTGGTGATGGAAGCAGAGAGAGAGAGAGAGAGAGAGAGAGAGAGAGGTGAGCTACTTGTGTGATGTTTGTTCGGGAGCCAAGTACAGACCGGGGGCCTGCCTTGCCTGCCTGCCTGCCTGCCAGCACCTTGCACCTTACCTCCCGCCCCCTTACACCATCAGTGCCACTCCCTAGTCACCACACATCCATCATTACCTCCCAACACAACTGGCCACCACCTCCCTTACCTACACTCACCCCTCCCCCTAATTTACTCAACCTATGGACTACCCCTTTTATCCATTCCAAACTACCATCTTGCCCTCCTCCACACACACACACACACACACACACACTCTTGCCGCACCAATGATTATATAATTATTCTCTAACCAATCAAAACCCACCCACTCATCAATCTAATCCCTGAAGGAGTCCATCACGCCCGATCACCCACCCACCCACTCATCAATCTAATCCCTGAAGGAGTCCATCACGCCCGATCACCCACCCACCCACTCATCAATCTAATCCCTGAAGGAGTCCATCACGCCCGATCACCCACCCACCCACTCATCAATCTAATCCCTGAAGGAGTCCATCACGCCCGATCACCCACCCACCCACTCATCAATCTAATCCCTGAAGGAGTCCATCACGCCCGATCACCCACCCACCCACTCATCAATCTAATCCCTGAAGGAGTCCATCACGCCCGATCACCCACCCACCCACTCATCAATCTAATCCCTGAAGGAGTCCATCACGCCCGATCACCCACTCACTCATCCATCAATCACCGAACCCCGACTCATTACCGTCACCCACCCATCCCGACCCTCCCACACACCCACCACTTCTAGCCCCCCCCCCCTCCCCCCCCCCCTCACACACACAGGCAGACATCTACCCACTAGCCTACACTTTTAAGTCATGTCTATCCACAGCTCACAACCCTTCTTCACCACAACCAACTAACTCCACCTTAACAACCACCCACCCACAATATCCTCCCCTCCACCCACATACTATATCCTCACCTCCACCTCACCCACCCACAATATCCTCCCATCCACCTTAATAAACACCCACCCACAATATCCTCCCCTCCACCTTAACAAACACCCACCCACAATATCCTCCCCTCCACCTCACCCAACCACCCACACACTATATCCTCCCCTCCACCTCACCCACCCACCCACAATATCCTCCCCTCCACCTCACCCACCCACAATATCCTCCCCTCCACCTCAACCACCCACACACTATATCCTCCCCTCCACCTCAACCACCCACACACTATATCCTCCCCTCCACCTCAACCACCCACACACTATATCCTCCCCTCCACCTCACCCACCCACAATATCCTCCCCTCCACCTCACCCACCCACCCACAATATCCTCCCCTCCACCTCACCCACCCACAATATCCTCCCCTTCCACCTCACCCACCCACCCACAATATAACCTCCCCACCTTACCATAAACTAACTCAATCACCCCACCACCCTCCTCTTAACCCCCCCCCCCCCCCCGTCAGTGAGAGCTTGTGAGGGCTTCTTCCCATCCGGCGACGCGACAAGAGAAGAGTGACAACCCATCCTCCCGCCCTCCCGGTATAAACTGGTCCACCACAACCGCTGTAAATGTCCCCCCCCCCCCCCCCCCTTCTGTCGCCGGTGGTGACTGACTGACTACTAACTGACTGGGACCAACTGAATTGACTCACAGAATGACTGACTGGAAGTGAGTGAACTAAATGACAGAATGAATGACTGAGGCCGCTTGAAATAACTGGGACTGAACTGACAGAACGAATGACTAGAGACCGATGGACAGATAAACTAACTGGCACAACTAAGTGACAAAATGACTGACTGGAACCGACTGAACTGAAACGACCTGACCAGAATACTTAATGAATAAAACTGAATAATAACGGTCTTTACACCGAAGCCTGGGAGGTTGTGAGTTGCCCCCCCCCCCCCCCCCCCCCAAGCGTTTCCTGCCTGGTCTGGGGAGGGAAGGGGAGAAGAGTAAGGAAGGGGGGATGGAGAGAGAAGGAAGGGGGGATGGAGAGAGAAGGAAAGGGGAGTGACAAGAGAAAAGACCCTAAGAGGAAGAATGGAGATGGGTTAAAAAAAAAAAGGAAGAGGGGTTCGAAAAAGAAAGGTAAGAATGAAATAAAATAAATAGGGGGGAAAAGAAAGAGAGAAAGAAGAAAACGAAAAAAAAGGAATGAAAGAATAGAGAATAATGTAGCAGAAAGTGAAGAGACACAGGCAGGAGTGAGGATGTAGGGAGGAGGAAGGAGAAAGAAAGAAGGGGGAGAGAGAGGGGGGGGGGGAAACGAAGGAGAAGAGGAAATGGGGATTAATTAATTATTCCTGTGATTTCCGCCGAGAGAACTCTTTTTACCGTCCGGGACACAGTGACGTTATGGCTCTCACTCGAACTCAAATCAGCGTTGAGATCGAAGACTCGTGGAGGAGGAGGAGGAGGGGGGGGGGTGATTATCGAAGGAGGGGGAGGGGCTGGGGATCGAAGGAGGGGGGTGATGATCGCAGAAGGGGGGAGGGGCTGGGGATCGAAGGAGGGGGGAGGGTGATGATCGAAGGAGGAGGAGGGGGGGGGATGATCGAAGGTGGGGGAGGGGCTGGGGATCGAACGAGGGGGGAGGGGCTGGGGATCGAAGGAGGGGGAGGAGCAGGGGATCGAAGGAGGGGGAGGGGCTGGGGATCGAAGGGGGGGAGGGGCTGGGGATCGAAGGAGGGGGGGAGGGGCTGGGGATCGAAGGAGGGGGAGGGGCTGGGGATCGAAGGGGGGGAGGGGCTGGGGATCGAAGGAGGGGGAGGGGCTGGGGATCGAAGGAGGGGGAGGGGCTGGGGATCGAAGGAGGGGGAGGGGCTGGGGATCGAAGGAGGGGGAGGGGCTGGGGATCGAAGGGGGGGAGGGGCTGGGGATCGAAGGAGGGGGAGGGGCTGGGGATCGAAGGAGGGGGAGGGGCTGGGGATCGAAGGGGGGGGAGGGGCTGGGGATCGAAGGAGGGGGAGGGGCTGGGGATCGAAGGAGGGGGAGGGGCTGGGGATCGAAGGAGGGGGAGGGGCTGGGGATCGAAGGAGGGGGAGGGGCTGGGGATCGAAGGGGGGGGGAGGGGCTGGGGATCGAAGGGGGGGGGAGGGGCTGGGGATCGAAGGGGGGGGAGGGGCTGGGGATCGAAGGAGGGGGAGGGTAATCGAAGAGGATGGGTAGGACGGATACTTCCTGGTCTTACACCGCTAGCCTTGGACACGACAGGAGACAACATATATGGAAGTGAGATAAGAACTGATGTAGAGAAGATGGTAAGAGATAAGAGAAACAAATAGACGGAAACACCAGACGAGACGAGGCGAGGCGAGGCGAGGTGAGGTTATCACAAGATCTGGGTGGTCGTGTCGTGGAGGGCAGTGCAAAGGATATCTCTCTCTCTCTCTCACTCACACACACACACACACACACACACACACACACACACACGTACGTTGCGCTCATTTCCTAGTGCTTACCCCACCTTCACATCACCCCCCCCCCCACACATACACACCTCCTCACCACCCCAACCAAATCCATATTTCCACCATCCCATCAACCAATCCCACTTACCCACCCACACCTTATCTCGTTCAACTTAAGGGAACTCCCCCATTTAGTCTACCATTCTTACGCCCGTATCATTAAACAACATCTTCCCTTGAAGGGGTTCGTCGTGTTTCAACCCGAGTTTTAAATAAAATGAGTCCTAAGGGACACCATAGTACAGTGCTTAACGGGGGGGGGGGGGGGGGGGCGGTAAGATTAACTAATTTCAATATTAAAAATTAATTTTATTGAAATTAGTTAATCTTACCCCCCCCCCCCCGTTAAGTACTGTACTATGGTGTCCCTCAGGACTCATTTTATTTAAAACTCGGGTTGAAACACGACGAACCCCTTCAAGGGAAGATGTTGTTTAATGATACGGGCGTTAGCTTCTTCCATAAGAACATAAGGAGTCTGCAATAGGCCGGTTGGCCTGTGCATGACAGCTCCTGTCGAGAGTTACTACCACTCTCTATCATCCATGACTCTATCTAGCCTCCTTTTAAAACTTTCCAGCGTTCCAGCACTTACTACAAAGTTGCTAAGCTTGTTCCACTCGCCCACCACGCTATTTATGAGCCAGTCCCTTCCTATCTCCCTCCTAAACCTAAACTTATCCAACTTAAATCCGTTGCTATACATTTTCCTTGCGTCATTCATTTATTCAATCTTTCACATAATTCTTTCATATCGCTTCATTCACTACCTTCATATATCCCCATCGCTTCTCCCATAAATTTTCCCAGCAACACCTATACAGTTCACCTGCCTCTCGCTGTCACCTGCTGCCCACCTGCCACTGGCTGTCACCTAATCCTCATCTGTCGCCTATTCCCCCTCATATACAAACAGACATGTGGCTTATTCCCCGCACAGATTAAGCGTACCTGAGGTGGAGTAATTAAAGGATGGCATACTCACAGATAAGTAACAACCGAGACACACACATAAGAAAAATAAGGAGTTTGCAATAGGCCGGTTAGCCTGTGCATGGCAGCTCCTGTCGAGAGTTACTACCACTCTCTATCATCCATGAATCTATCCAGCACTTACTATAAAGTTGCTAGGTGGAATCTTGGGGTCCCCTACATGTACTTACAGTCAGTCCTTAGCTACAGTTCAAACCGCCTCCTCCAATTGTTCTTACCTGAAACAGAGATAGGAAGATATTAGACCATGGTAACTGTACAAGAACACGTGCGGTACATAAATCAGGATAGGAGCAGTACATAAGGTGAGTGTACAGGTGTATATAGAACGAGGGAGAGGTCGTCACAGGTGTAATATTTCCGGTAACAAGAGACTAACCAAAATAGCCGTAACTCATCTTATGTTACAAGTTGGCAGATAAGTCGAGGCTTTTTGTCAGGCCGCACACCAGGTAACAAATCTAGTAGAGCATTAATTTACACGGGGGAACAAGTTAGCTATATGTGGTGAGTTAGGCTTCAGCTACACGTCAGGAAATACTTTTAGATGATGTTATCGATAAAATTAGAGTGAATTATATATATACTTTTTTTTTTACCCATTTCTACGTTCAATGCTTCCTAGAATCTGGCCAGTGAGGAGAGGGGTCAACACGGCGGCTGCTCCTGCTACGTGTGTCTTGCATAGTCGTCAGGATTAATCTCCAGTTCTGCTCAGTGCTTGTCCAGTTATCTCTCTCCTATACTATCCTCAAATGTGCTGGGAGACAAAATAGTGCCAGTGGATTTTTTTTTATTTTTTATTTTTTTTTTACAGGTAAATGTCACCCAAAAGATCAGTACAGGTATAATCAACCAGCATAATACTTAAATCAAGGTCACCGTCATCACTTAATGGGTCTATGTTTGGTTAGGATAGGATAGGTTAGGATAGGATAGGCTAGGATAGGATAGGTTAGGATAGGATAGGTTAGGTTAGGTTGGCATAGGTAGGGTTAAGTTAGACAAATTAATACCCAACTAACATTATCCACTGGTAGGACTAAGCCCCCCCCCCCCCCCCCCCACTGCTGCTGCTCAAGGGGAGAGATCAAGGGCAGGTGAGGTGTTGTAATAACCATCAACTCAAATATCACATGCCAGGTGTTGAAATGCTGTGTTGCGGCGAGTGTTGCGCCTACTCAGCCGTCAGAACAAAAGACACTTACGAAATTCATAACGAGAAAAATAAAATATTAATCTGGACAACAAACAATAAGTCTAAACTGTACGAGAAGCAGGAAATTACTGCAAGTGGCGACGATGGCACAATGCTGAGGTATACGTGAGGTTCACACACACACACACACACACACACACACACACACACACAAGGTTTTTATCGAGTGCCTCTAAGCTGACAACATAGATGATAGAATTTCACTAAAATTTTAGCATTTATTAGGCTTCTGAGGAAGGTAAGGTAAGGTCAGGTCAGGTAAGGTCAGGTCAGGTTAGGTCAAGTGTAGGTTAGTGGGTTAGTGAACGATGCTATTAAAGGTCAGACTCACCAGTGGTCCCCGTATTGTATGGATTTTGAGACAGAAAGCTCCTGGTGACCAAGAAACAAGTGATATTGACAACAGACAATATCAGAGAATGGTGGGGGATAATGTTTTTGTTTATGTGTTTATATTGTCTTCAAGCATTTCCCGCTTAGTGCAAGGCGGCCGACAACAACCAGTAAGCACGCGCACACACACAGGCTGCCATGTTATCTTAATACACCGTGAATTATTATAATTATTATTATTATTATTACAAACACACACACAGAGCCCTAATCTCACTCGACGCCATGCTCGGGGTTGGGTGTAAATGGGACTGCCCAGTGTGGGCCAATAGGCCCGCTGCAGTTTCCTCAATTCTTATGTTCTTATCTACACTTGCTTCTGTTTGCTATCTCACACAACCGGTTTTTCCTCATGAACCTAACCTAACCAAAACTAGCCTTGCCTTACCTCACCTAACCTAACCTAGCCTTACCTAACCCCAACCCAGACAAGGATTAAAAACTACATTTACCAACCAGACAGCCACACCAACATGCTGTACACACTCTGACAAGACGGAATTACACGTAACAAAACGACAATCTTCATCAATAGGAGCAGATTACCTTGGTGTGGGTGGGCCGGGTGAACACAGGTGGGTGTGGGAGGGCCGGGTGAACACAGGTGGATGTGGGAGGGCCTGGTGAACACAGGTGGGTGTGAGAGGGCCGGGTGAACACAGGTGGGTGTGGGAGGGCCGGGTGAACACAGGTGGGTGTGGGAGGGCCGGGTGAACACAGGTGGGTGTGGGAGGGCCGGGTGAACACAGGTGGGTGTGGGAGGGCCGGGTGAACACAGGTGGGTGTGGGAGGGCCGGGTGAACACAGGTGGGTGTGGGAGGGCCGGGTGAACACAGGTGGGTGTGGGAGGGCCGGGTGAACACAGGTGGGTGTGAGAGGGCCGGGTGAACACAGGTGGGTGTGGGAGGGCCGGGTCACAAGAGCAACAACATGAAGGCAGGCAGGTACTGTCGTCACTTGGGAGGGAGGGCACAAGGCAGGACCCGCCCTGTGAGTCACCGCACCTCGCTACGCAACCCCCACCATCACTCACAAACAGTCTCCCTCCCTCCCAATACCACAACACTCTCACCAACACCCCTCCACCACACCACCTCACACCAACATTCCTCCCAACACACCACTCCATCCTCCCAACACACACACACACACACACAGGCATGAAGAGAAAAGACTGGGGGGGGGGGGGGGGCCTAATGCTTGCAAGAAATGAGGAACTCCGAACTTGCTAGAATCCCAGTATAGGCCAACTCAACTGACCCCCTCCTCCCCCACCCACCCACTCCCTCCCCTCTACCCCCTCTCCCCCGTGTCCCAAAATACCCCCCATCTCTTTAACATTTCTGGCATGGGAAGAATTAAACCTGTGGGAGAAAATATGCGGCGGCGAGAGGAGAGAATAGAGTCCATTAGATAACTATGTATAAATAAATAAATTTATATATAGTGTAAAGTATTGGCGGCGACCGGGTAGGAGGGGGTGTGTGTGTGTGTGTGTGTGTGTGTGTGTCCCTCCTCAGCCGCCCGCCAGACACAGGACAAAACAAACTTGGGACAACATGAAAATTTCTCACTGAAGACGGACTAAACAGAGGAAACAATCCCCCTTTCCCCTTCTTCCTTTTCCTCCTCATTCCTCCTTCTCCACCTCCTTTCACCCCCCTCCCCCTTTTTCTCTCCCACCACCCTTTTTTCCTCCTCCTTACACCCCTCTTTCCCCCCTTTCCCTTCACCTCTACCCTGAGATACACGTCCCCTCACACTCCCGTCCAGATGATTTCTAATTCTAACGAGATTTTGATGGATTTCCAGGGATAATCTATTCAGTTTTTTTTTTTACTTAAGAGGTTCAAAGGTTTTACTGGAGTCAAGAAATAATCCCAGGCGATAATAATAAACTCTGATAATTAATCTCGTTCAAATACGTCGTTTCAGATAAAATTTATTGAGAAATATTAAAAAAATGAGAGAGAGAGAGAGAGAGAGAGAGAGAGAGAGAGAGAGAGAGAGAGAGAGCTTTACCCTAGATTTTGAATAGCCGTGGATCCAAAACCTATTAAACCCTGCCAATTAGGTATAAAACACGGGTTTAATCACGGCCTGGGGTCATTACATAGCCGGAACTAACGTTAACCCACATAATTATGAACACCCGCGTATCTAAAAACCCACAAAACCAACAAGAAACAGACAAAAATTCCACACACTACAAAATCCCAACCAAAACCCACTAGTCACTTACACCACCTGATCTCTGGGGGGTGGGGAGGGGGTGTTCAGGATGGATGGACCAGCTGTGATAGAGACGTAGCTTAGGTGGTAAGAACGACCACCACCAGCCATAATAAACACTGCCTGGGAGAGAATGATACTTGTAACCCCCACCCTCCAAACCCCCCTAGCTGCTCCACTAGATTAAGTCATGAGGGAGGGAGGGAATTTTTTTTTTTGTTACCTTACCTTACCTTATAAAGACAACAACAAAACAAGTGAGGGAAGGACAGGAGTTTATACATCACCTCACAAAAACAACAACAGCAACCCATCTCCTCATCCCGTGGCGAAGAACGAGGCAAGTAAATGACTTTCTAATTAACTACCATCGAGGGGCAGAGCATCACTCACCTGGCCAGACTCTAATTAACTACCATCGAGCATCACTCACCTGGCCACAGTTCTTACAGGTAAACAAGGTTAAACAATCTCTTGCCCTAATTACTATTTGTTGACATTTTTAGGTAGAGTATCAATATTATTTCTATTATAATTACTAGGAGTATAATAAAGATTCCAATGATACAAATATACTTGAACTAGGAAAGTGAAAATTACTGCTAGTTAACTATACAGAGGAGCTAGTCTTTGTATCCACGTCGTAAAGGAATCTCTCTCTCTCACAAAATCCTTCTGATGTTAGCTAAAAACTAAATAAAATAGAAAAAATGGCGTCCCCGTAGTGAAGGAATTACTAAGAGTTTAAATACGAGTGCCTAGATAAACACACACACACACACACACACACACCTCTGTTGATTTATAGCTGGGTTCACTGGGTACACGTATATCAACCAAAACCTATACACACACAGGCATACATACACACACAGTCTTATACATACATACATACATACATACATCAGATACTCAAAATACCAGAAAGAGAAAAATAATTCGTGAAAATAGAAGAAAAATGAGAGGAATTGGATGATACACGGGAAAACAAAAGCTAAAAATAATTAAACGAAAAAATAAATAAATAAGGCAATTAATTAATAAAAAAAAATAGAATATGTATCGAAAAATGGGTTGAAATAGACTCGGAATATGCAAAGGTTTAGCGGAAATAGATTACAAATAAATACTGAAACAAATGAAGCAACTTAACTAAGAGGCGACAACGAGTTGGTAATAAAAGAGAGAGAGAGAGAGACAGTTCAATGACATTCCTTGCCACCCACACAGTGAAAGTCACACACACACACACACACCAACCTCACTTGACCCCTCTCTGCCACCGGTCCTTAATTATCAATCCAAATCCCGTAGAAAGTTTCCTCACCACTTCTGGGAACAAGGGGGGGGGAGGGGGGAGGGTCGTGACGGCCGGCCGGAAAACAAGGCGACGTACGGACCTACCCTAATGCACACTAGACGGAGGCAGCAGCAACAAGAAGACCTCACCTCCGCCCAATGACCCTGGACACGCAGCCTGCATATGGGGCACCGCCATGGACTGATATAAATGCTAATCCGGGTTACAAAAGGACAGAGAATGAGGCGGTGGTGGTGTGGGCGAGCACATAAGGTAGGAGGTGGGCGGCAGGGATGGAGGGAGAAGACCACTCATTCATTCTCTGGGGCGACGGTGTGGTGGTGTGGGTGGTGGTGGGGATGGTGTGGGTGGGGTAGGGGTGGTGTGGGTGGGTGGTGTGTGGGTGGGTGGTGTGGGTGGGGTGGGGGTGGGGGGTGGTGTGTGGTGGTGGTGTGGTGGTGTTGGTTGTGGCATGGTTGGTGGTGGCATGGTTGTGGGTGGTGGTGTGGTGTGTGGTGGTGGTGTTGGCGGCCATGACACGTTCACGACCAGACGACCCATCCTGCTCCCCTCCCCTCCCTCCCCACACAAGGACTAACTGCCCAACTCAAGAGCATCTGCAGTCACCCCTCCCCCTCCATTCTCTCCCTTTATTGTTGCTTCCTCATTCCTTTCCTCCACCCCTCCTCACCCATTCCTTTCCTCTTTCCCACTCTACCTTCCCGATTATCTCCCTTTATTGCTGCTTCCGCATTCCTTCCCTCCTTCCCACTCTCCCTCCGTCCTTTTCTGATTCAATCCTATCCTCCCTTCCATCATTCTCTCCCTCTCCTTCATCCTTACCTATATCCTAGCCATCCACCCTCACGCCCCATCATCCAACACATCTCTCAAGACGATTCCTCATTATTCATGGCCAAAACAAGACGAGACGTGAGACCAACACACCCACACTGTACCCCCAGATTCAACACTCCTAATGTCACTCACCTCATGATTCACACAAACGCAGGACTTTTTTAGCCACGATTCTGAGACCATTAATCATGTTTTATGGGATAATATAAACCCGATGGCGGATTTTATCACTATTTTACGTGTGACTAATAAAACAAAAACACAAACTGGGGTTGAATGAATAATTTTTTTTTAAGTGGGTTAGCCCACCTGGACACAGGTCACTGACCCACATCGAGGCCTGGGGGAGGGGATGAATAATAATAATAATAATAATAATAATAATAATAATAATAATAATAATAAATCATAAAGAAATACAAAATGAAAAAAGATCAAGAGTGAGAAACAATATATGTATGTTGTGTTGTCAATAGTAAGAGAAACAATTGAGACCCTGCAATTGTGTGTAATTGAGGCAGAAAGGCAGATCAGCAACCTGGGACTTGGTTACAATTTTCGTGATGCCATATGGCAGCAGGGTCTACCATTAGACAATATATAAGGCTTTCAATATCTTCCCAGGCGGTAGTCACTCCCTGTTTGGTAGCTGCCTACTGCTTTGGATCCATTAATAATATTGTCATTGGAATTTTGTTGACATTTCTGTCGACATTATCCCCAGTTTAAGAATTTAAAAGAAATCGCAGTGAAGAAAGGATTTTAACCATGACAGACCTCTTTAAGTATTGTGATGGTCAGCTTCGTGGAGTGGTTCGGCAGTAAAGAACTCGACGAACACAGCCACGAGACGGACCAAGACGCACACCTACTGACGAAGAGTAAACAAACCTATACGCATGGGGGCGTACAGACACCAACAGTTTTTGTGGGGAGGGAGCGTAGATATGTTTACAGGGAATACAAACAAGCATATAGTGTAAACAAAACCTATACGATGGAGTAGTATACAGACCTATACGGGGAGGGGAGGGGGGGGGGGGCGTACACACCTTTAGAGGGGGGCGTATATATATATCAACACCTGGGAAATGCCTGTAATCACACCTACACAAGGGGAGGGGTATACACATCTACATATGAAGAATGTACAGATCAGATACCTACACAATGGGTACACGTACACACGCTTACACTCTAGGAGGGGGGGGGAGGGGGGAGACACCATGCCACGAGGGTAACAAGTCTCATACAACAAACGTCAATTTCACGACGCAAGAGTCCCCCCCTCCCCCACCCCCCTCGACCCTGTAATCATCAACTCTCTCTTTTACCTCATCTCTCCCCCCCCCCTTCTCCCTCCCTCCCTCTCATTCAATTACCTCCCCCAATCCACGTGGCCTCGTCGACTAACTCTACCTCACCCACAGCTGCTGTTTGTTTCCACAGTCTTCACCATCAGGTCCTTCACCATCCTCGTCATTAGCATCACCGATTGTCTAGTGACCGTCACTATCATCACCACCACCATCGACCTTCACTATCACCATTTGTTTACCCTCATCACTGTTAGCTCTCATCAGTGTCACCATCACCGCCATACACCATCGGTACCTACCAATCAACATAGCCATCATCATTACCAGTGTTCTCACCATCCTCATCAACCAATATCATCACGTCACCATCACCGGTATTGTTTCCTAACCTAACCTAAACCTCTACACTGAGAAATGAGGCCTAGCACTTCCCCCTTCCTCCCTTATACCTTCTTCCCTCCCTTATACCCCCTATCCTCCACCACACTACCCCTAATCCTCGTTCCCTCCATCGCCATCCTCCACCAAGCCCTTCAGAACACGACTAACTTAAATGTATATTACGCGAACAGTAGAAGTATGAGAAACAAAATGGATGATATTAGGGCCTTGGTATGTACAGAAGAAATCGATATAATTGCATTCACTGAAACATGGATCAACCTAGACACACGTGAATTACCAGTCGAATACCAAATTGCGGGTTACAAACTGTTCCATACCGATAGGCAGACCAGGAAAGGAGGCGGAGTAGCAATCTATGTTAGGGATAATCTGAAGTGTGAAATAAATAAGGAAATAAAAACTGAGAGGAATACAGAAACAATTTGGATAGAATTAAGCGACGGTCGGGAAAAATTAATCACAGGAGTAATATATAGACCCCCCAATCTTGACAGAGTCAATGAGCGACTTATCTGGGATGAAATGCGCAGGGCTTCCATACACAACAAAGTCTGTATAGTAGGCGACTTTAACCTTGGCCAAATAGATTGGACCGACCTTACGGGAAACTCAGAATCAGAGGATTTTCTCGAGACGATCCAGGACTGTTTCCTAAGTCAACATATAACCGAACCCACACGGGGTAATAATATATTGGATTTAGTTTTGTCAAACAGAGAAAACCTCATTAGCAATGTCGAGGTAGGGAACGAACTTGCAAACAGCGATCACAAAGAAATTCGATTCCAGTTAGATTTTCAGGGCAGACGTAAGGAAAATTCCACTAAAGTACCAGATTTCAGAAGGGCAAACTTTGACAGTTTAAAGAGGCAGCTAAGAGAGGGGGTGTCGCGCTTGGCCGTGAACCTGACAGATGACACCGACCTGATAACGAGATCTGAGATTGCCGAGTTCCACGACAATTTAAATAGTGAGTTACTTAATGCACAAAGGCAGAACATACCATACAAAAAACTCAGATCAAACAACAATGACCCTAAATGGATAAATAATTATTTAAAGAACATCATTGGCCAAAGGAAGGCTATAGGTAGAAGGATAAATCGTGGCGAAATTCACCTCCGGGACTATTATAGGGTATTGGCGAGTAGGGTTAAAACCGAGATAAGGAAAGCAAAGAGGAATAATGAGGTAAGGATAGCAAGGGAGGCAAAGACAAACCCCAAAGGATTCTACCAAATGTACCAAACTAAAACACGAGAAAAGATTGGACCAATACGGTCAGACTCCGGCGAGCTCACTGATAACGACGGAGAAATGAGCAATAATTTGAATAAATATTTTTCAACAGTTTTCACCAGCGAAAATTTAAACATGATACCCGAGGCACCGACTCTATTCAGAGATAGTGAAGAAAACAAATTAAGTGAGATAGTAGTGACTAGTAACGATGTTAGTAAGCAAATAGACAAACTAAAGCCTAATAAGTCACCTGGTCCCGATGAGATATTTGCCAGAGTATTAAAGGAATGTAAGGAAGAGCTTAGTATGCCCTTAGCAAAGTTGTTTAACATGTCCTTAAAAACAGGTGTAGTACCAGAATCCTGGAGGATAGCGAATGTAATACCGATCTTCAAGAAGGGGGATAGATCACTATCCTCTAACTACCGCCCAATCAGTCTAACATCAATAGTAGGCAAATTACTGGAAGCAATCATTTCAAACTCTATTCGAAATCACCTGGAGAAGCACAGATTGATCAATGATTCCCAGCATGGCTTCACAAGCGGACGTTCTTGCCTAACTAATCTATTAACATTCTTTTCATCAGTTTTCGAATCAGTGGACGAGGGGCACAATTATGATGTGGTATATCTCGACTTTAGCAAAGCCTTCGACAGAGTACCCCACGAAAGACTAATTAGAAAGGTAGAAGCTCATGGCATCAAAGGTGACATCCTTAAATGGATTAGGGCGTGGTTACAGGACAGGAAACAGCGAGTGAGCATTAACGGCACTAAGTCCCATTGGAGCAACGTCACAAGTGGAGTTCCCCAAGGCTCAGTACTTGGACCATTATTGTTTATTATATACATAAACGACATAGATATCGGCATAGACAGCAACATAAGTAAATTTGCTGATGATACTAAAATAGGACGTGTTATCAAATCTGACGAGGACTCGGCAAAACTACAGGAGGATCTAAACAAATTTTTCGAATGGTCTGAAAAATGGCAGATGAAATTCAACATTGACAAATGTAAAGTACTCAGTATAGGGAATGTAAACAGGGAAACCAGATACCAGATGAACAACGATGCCATAGAGAAATCCGACTGCGAGAGAGATTTAGGAGTAATGATAAGTAGGAACCTTAAGCCAAGTAAACAATGTGTTTTTGCTCGTAACAAGGCTAATAAAGTACTTGGGTTCATACAAAGGAGTGTTAGTTACAAGACTAGCGAGGTCATCCTAAAACTGTATCTTGCTCTTGTGAGACCACACCTGGATTACGCAGTCCAGTTCTGGTCACCGTATTACAGAATGGATATAGAATCCTTGGAAAGAATCCAGAGGAGAATGACAAGACTAATCCCGGGTATCAGGAACCTTGAGTATAGAGACAGGTTAAAGCATCTTAATTTGCACTCCCTTGAGAGACGTAGAGCGAGGGGCGACCTGATAGAGGTGTATAAATGGAAGGCAGGGCTAAACAAAGGGGACATTACAAAGGTACTCAAATTATCCAACCAGGAGCGAACTCGTAACAATGGTTTTAAATTGGACAAATTTAGATTTAGGCGTGAAATAGGTAAACACTGGTTTGGAAACAGAGTAGTGGATGAATGGAACAAGTTACCAAATATCATCATTAACTCGAATACGCTGAATTGCTTCAAACATAGGTTGGATGCTCATATGAGCAATAGGGGTTGGGTGTAAACGGGACTGCCCAGTATGGGCCAATAGGCCCGCTGCAGTTTCCTCCATTCTTATGTTCTTATGTATTCCCTCCATCATCACGTTCATTCCCTCCTCTCCCCGCCTTCTATCACCCTCATTCCCTCCCCTCATGCCCTCCATCACCCCTATGCCCCCGTCACTCCCCAATGCCTGCCTGCCTGCCTGTCCCTCAGGCAGTCCTCAACCCAAACAGCACCAAGGTATAATAGTCCATTTGTCAATGATATCACGCCCAATAATACCCCGCCCTACCTCCCTCACTCATCGTTCCCTCCGTTACTCACTCACTCCCTCCTCCCTCCCTCCGTTACTCACTCCCTCCTTCCCTCAGTTACTCATTCCCTCCCTTCCTCAGTTACTCAACCTTCCTTTCCCCCCCGTTACTCGCCCTTCCCTCCCTCAGATAACTCACTTTCCTGTTTCAGTTACTCACCCTTCCCTCCCCCAGTTACTCACCCATCCCTCCCTCAGTTACTCACCCTTCCCTCCCTCAGTTACTCACCCTTCCCTCCCTCAGATAACTCCCTTTCCTGTTTCAGTTACTCACCCTTCCCTCCCTCAGTTACTCACCCTTCCCTCCCTCAGATAACTCACTTTCCTGTTTCAGTTACTCACCCTTCCCTCCCTCAGTTACTCACCCTTCCCTCCCTTATTAACTCACTCACTCATTGGGGAGAAGGAGTGGGGAACGGACGAACATGGAGGGGAAGAGAAGATGGGGGGGAGGGAAGGAGTGGAGGCCCAAAGAGGGGGAAAGAGTGGAGGTTTAAGGAAGGGGGAGAAGTGCCTGGGAATTGGTGGAGGAGGGGAGGTAAAAGTCCAAGGATGAGGGTAGATGGAAGACTCGAGGAGGAGGAGGGAAGAAAAGGCCCAAGAGAGGAGAGGGAAGAAGGAACTAGGAGGAGGGAGAAGAAGGAGGTGGGTTAAGGGAGGGAAGTAGAGGAGGTAGGAGTGGTAGGGGGGGGGGGTAGGTTGGGGGTCAACAGGTACGCAGCTTAGTCATACGCCCCCTCCCCCCCCCACTACTATCACTTGCCTGCCTGCCTGCCTGCTAGCCTGCCACCCACATATTAAACCTAACTGAGACCAACATATCGTATGCTTGGTGCTTGAGCGTGGTGTGGTGTTGGGGGACGTGGATGGTGACGGTGGGACGGTGATGGTGGTGATAGTGAAGGTGGTGGGGAGAATGGCAGCAGTGATGGTGGTGAAGGTTAAGCATTAGGAGTGGTGGTGATGGAAAAGGTGGGAGTGGTGATGATGATACAGTGGTGGTGGTGGTGATAGTGGTACAGTGCTGGTGGTGATGATGATAGCGGTGGTATGTTGTCTGTAGTGATATGTGTCAAGTGGGTGATACTCCCGGTAACTGATTATCACACAAGTGGAGTCGGCCGGCGGTGGTGTGGGTGAGGGAGCTGGAGACGACTGATTGACACCCGAAACAAGGAGAAGTGGTCAAATTACCAACACACAGATTTTAACAAGTTTCCCCCATTCTTTTGCTCTTAAGAAATAAAAACAATAACAAATACATAATAACAGCTGTAATAATAATAATAACATCATAACAACTACAATAATGATAACTAATAATAATAATAATAATAATAATAATAATAATAATAATAATAACAACAACAACGTACAGTATATCTTTTTAAATTAAACCTCAGTTAAGGAGTCTTCGGTAATTACGGTAGCTAATAATTCCTTCTACACCTATAGCTAACCCTCACAGCAACACACACACACACACACACAATGGCTCACTCACAGGTATGACCCGCCATGATCAACAGGTGTTTGGTGATAAATTAACTCCCTGTAGGTAAAGGGGAGGGGTCACAGCCTCCCCCACCCCTTCCATCACCACCAACCTCACCTCAACTCCACTCAACCACTACCCCCACCACCATCCTCCATAGCTACACCCCTCACCCCCACCATCACCACCGCCTACACCCTTACACCCGGATTCAGAAACTCCTTACGCTATCTCGTTCCACCAATCGCGTGAGATGAGAATACAAAATGGACACTTCCTCACACTACATCACAACAAAGGCAAAACAATGCACCTGGACCCAACCATAGCTGCTGGAAGTGAGGTGAAGGTTAGAGGGGGAGGGGAGGTGTAGGTTACAGGGGAGGGGAGGTGTAGGTTAGAGGGGGAGGGGAGGTGTAGGTTACAGGGGAGGGGAGGTGTAGGTTACAGGGGAGGGGAGGTGTAGGTTAGATGGGGAGGGGAAGTGTAGGTTAGATGGGGAGGGGAGGTGTAGGTTAGAGGGGGAGGGGAGGTGTAGGTTAGAGGGGGAGGGGAGGTGTAGGTTAGAGGGGGAGGTGTAAGTTAGAGGGGGAGGGGAGCTGTAAGTTAGAGGGGGAGGTGTAGGTTAGAGGGGGAGGTGTAAGTTAGAGGGGGAGGTGTTAGAAGGGGGAGGTGTAAGTTAGAGGAGGGAGGGGTAGGTTAGAGGGGGAGGGGAGAGGAAGGATTCTTTAACGCAGGAACCTTAGACAATAAGAATCCGGTCAGTGTCTTGCTAGCTTCTACCCTGAGGAGATATAAACAGGGCGCCTGGACCCCACATCCTGGTCTACAGGTACCGCTTCCATCACACACACACACACACACACACACACACACACAGACACACCATAAAAAAAAAGCTTGAAATCTCCTCCTCCTTCCTGGAACTGTTATTCTAAACTGGTTCAATGACACGACTTGATCATGTTTATAAGCAGACTTGACACACGCTTGACTTGTCTCGTCCATTAGAAACATTCCTTATATGATTTACCTCTAATGACAGTCTATTGTAAACGAGAATATGTACAATCAGATATCGGTGGGGGGGGGGGGGGGGGGGGGGGGGGGGGGGGTACGTGTCTACTTAAAGTCGGCCCCGCGATATATAACCGAACCTAATATACCCACTTCCTCCCCGGATAAAATAAACGTTTCATATCTATTAAAAGGCCCACGTCCATCCTCCTGACAATCGGGACAGCAACGTCGGTAGTTTCATCACCATTCCCTAATATCAAGTTTATACCGCACCTCATCTACGGGCTGGGAGTAATGGACGAATTAGCTAGCCACACTAAACACACACACCAACCATCACTACAGTTAACTTCACCATACATATATTAGTATCTACACCATAGAGGAGTCCTGCCAGTGAAGAACAATTACAACACCGCCAGAGACAGTTATTGATCAACAGAATGGATGACGACACCTTCCCCCCCCCCCCCCCCACACACACACACACACGTTCTCTCGTTTTCTTTCCTCTGACGAACATAAAACGATTCTTCCCTCACGTTCAAAAAACACACATTTGTCTTCATCGTCAGGAGGTTCAGTTGTGTTCTGACCTCACTAGGGGAAAGGTCACGGCAGGGTTAGCTCCGGAGGGATAATTATCAGATATGGCCAGAGCAAGGTGCGGTCTTGGGTATGAGAGTTTGGTGACCAAACTGGAGTGGTCCACTGAAGAATTGGCGAAGGTCAAGTTGGAGAACTTGAAATTAAGGGAAGAGCTGGCGATGTTAAAAGGAGAGGCTGGACGAGTAAAGCCAGTGGCTGACGAAAAATCAAGCGAGTGGAAAATTGTGAGTAGTGGGAAGACAAAGCTTTTGGTGAAGAAGCACACCAAGGATACGACAACAACGACAACAACAGCTAAGTGTACCAACCCGTTCAGTCCCTTGATAGACGAATTGGACGTTAGTACAGTCAGGGACTGGGATGACAAGGAAGGTATAAAAACTTTAATTGTTGGTGACTCACAGGTAAGGTACATGGACAGGGCCTTTTGTGGTAAAAACAAAAATAGGATGAGGGTGTGTTTGCCAGGAGCTGGGGTGGGGGATATAATTGACAGGATGGACAATATCTTGTCTGGTAATGGGAACAAACCCATTATCTGCCTCAGTGCAGGAGGCAATGATATTGGCCGGTGTAGGAGCGAGGAGCTTCTTGATAAGTTCAAGGCAGCCATAGATCGTATTAGGACTAAGGGAGGGATCCCTATCATATGCGGTGTCCTGCCTAGAAGGAGAGTTGGCAGTGAATGGTTGTCAAGGGCGGTTGGTGTTAACGACCGTCTTGACAGATATTGCAAGTCAATATCAGTCCCATTCATTGACAACTGGGACAACTTCTATGGCAGAAGGGACCTTTATGCTAGGGATGGGGTGCACCTGTCTAGGGATGGAGTAGCAACCCTGGCTGGGGCTCTAGAGGGGGCAGTTCAAAAGATATCGAAGTCTTTAAACTGCTAAGAGAACATAGGGGCACGGGGGTGGAGGAGACTGCAGTGGGAGCGGGTAAACAAGGCGAAAGATTACAGGGAAATAGTGTTAGGAATGATGACATAACTAAATTAGACAGGGAGTTTAAAACTAAACGCGGAAAGGGAAGGACTCAGAACACGACTAACTTAAATGTATATTACGCGAACAGTAGAAGTATGAGAAACAAAATGGATGATATTAGGGCCTTGGTATGTACAGAAGAAATCGATATAATTGCATTCACTGAAACATGGATCAACCTAGACACACGTGAATTACCAGTCGAATACCAAATTGCGGGTTACAAACTGTTCCATACCGATAGGCAGACCAGGAAAGGAGGCGGAGTAGCAATCTATGTTAGGGATAATCTGAAGTGTGAAATAAATAAGGAAATAAAAACTGAGAGGAATACAGAAACAATTTGGATAGAATTAAGCGACGGTCGGGAAAAATTAATCACAGGAGTAATATATAGACCCCCCAATCTTGACAGAGTCAATGAGCGACTTATCTGGGATGAAATGCGCAGGGCTTCCATACACAACAAAGTCTGTATAGTAGGCGACTTTAACCTTGGCCAAATAGATTGGACCGACCTTACGGGAAACTCAGAATCAGAGGATTTTCTCGAGACGATCCAGGACTGTTTCCTAAGTCAACATATAACCGAACCCACACGGGGTAATAATATATTGGATTTAGTTTTGTCAAACAGAGAAAACCTCATTAGCAATGTCGAGGTAGGGAACGAACTTGTAAACAGCGATCACAAAGAAATTCGATTCCAGTTAGATTTTCAGGGCAGACGTAAGGAAAATTCCACTAAAGTACCAGATTTCAGAAGGGCAAACTTTGACAGTTTAAAGAGGCAGCTAAGAGAGGGGGTGTCGCGCTTGGCCGTGAACCTGACAGATGACACCGACCTGATAACGAGATCTGAGATTGCCGAGTTCCACGACAATTTAAATAGTGAGTTACTTAATGCACAAAGGCAGAACATACCATACAAAAAACTCAGATCAAACAACAATGACCCTAAATGGATAAATAATTATTTAAAGAACATCATTGGCCAAAGGAAGGCTATAGGTAGAAGGATAAATCGTGGCGAAATTCACCTCCGGGACTATTATAGGGTATTGGCGAGTAGGGTTAAAACCGAGATAAGGAAAGCAAAGAGGAATAATGAGGTAAGGATAGCAAGGGAGGCAAAGACAAACCCCAAAGGATTCTACCAAATGTACCAAACTAAAACACGAGAAAAGATTGGACCAATACGGTCAGACTCCGGCGAGCTCACTGATAACGACGGAGAAATGAGCAATAATTTGAATAAATATTTTTCAACAGTTTTCACCAGCGAAAATTTAAACATGATACCCGAGGCACCGACTCTATTCAGAGATAGTGAAGAAAACAAATTAAGTGAGATAGTAGTGACTAGTAACGATGTTAGTAAGCAAATAGACAAACTAAAGCCTAATAAGTCACCTGGTCCCGATGAGATATTTGCCAGAGTATTAAAGGAATGTAAGGAAGAGCTTAGTATGCCCTTAGCAAAGTTGTTTAACATGTCCTTAAAAACAGGTGTAGTACCAGAATCCTGGAGGATAGCGAATGTAATACCGATCTTCAAGAAGGGGGATAGATCACTATCCTCTAACTACCGCCCAATCAGTCTAACATCAATAGTAGGCAAATTACTGGAAGCAATCATTTCAAACTCTATTCGAAATCACCTGGAGAAGCACAGATTGATCAATGATTCCCAGCATGGCTTCACAAGCGGACGTTCTTGCCTAACTAATCTATTAACATTCTTTTCATCAGTTTTCGAATCAGTGGACGAGGGGCACAATTATGATGTGGTATATCTCGACTTTAGCAAAGCCTTCGACAGAGTACCCCACGAAAGACTAATTAGAAAGGTAGAAGCTCATGGCATCAAAGGTGACATCCTTAAATGGATTAGGGCGTGGTTACAGGACAGGAAACAGCGAGTGAGCATTAACGGCACTAAGTCCCATTGGAGCAACGTCACAAGTGGAGTTCCCCAAGGCTCAGTACTTGGACCATTATTGTTTATTATATACATAAACGACATAGATATCGGCATAGACAGCAACATAAGTAAATTTGCTGATGATACTAAAATAGGACGTGTTATCAAATCTGACGAGGACTCGGCAAAACTACAGGAGGATCTAAACAAATTTTTCGAATGGTCTGAAAAATGGCAGATGAAATTCAACATTGACAAATGTAAAGTACTCAGTATAGGGAATGTAAACAGGGAAACCAGATACCAGATGAACAACGATGCCATAGAGAAATCCGACTGCGAGAGAGATTTAGGAGTAATGATAAGTAGGAACCTTAAGCCAAGTAAACAATGTGTTTTTGCTCGTAACAAGGCTAATAAAGTACTTGGGTTCATACAAAGGAGTGTTAGTTACAAGACTAGCGAGGTCATCCTAAAACTGTATCTTGCTCTTGTGAGACCACACCTGGATTACGCAGTCCAGTTCTGGTCACCGTATTACAGAATGGATATAGAATCCTTGGAAAGAATCCAGAGGAGAATGACAAGACTAATCCCGGGTATCAGGAACCTTGAGTATAGAGACAGGTTAAAGCATCTTAATTTGCACTCCCTTGAGAGACGTAGAGCGAGGGGCGACCTGATAGAGGTGTATAAATGGAAGGCAGGGCTAAACAAAGGGGACATTACAAAGGTACGCAAATTATCCAACCAGGAGCGAACTCGTAACAATGGTTTTAAATTGGACAAATTTAGATTTAGGCGTGAAATAGGTAAACACTGGTTTGGAAACAGAGTAGTGGATGAATGGAACAAGTTACCAAATATCATCATTAACTCGAATACGCTGAATTGCTTCAAACATAGGTTGGATGCTCATATGAGCAATAGGGGTTGGGTGTAAACGGGACTGCCCAGTATGGGCCAATAGGCCCGCTGCAGTTTCCTCCATTCTTATGTTCTTATGTTCATGTTCATCACGGCGTCCCTACTACTTTACAGGCTTGCCCTCGCCGCCAGGTCACCGTCACGAGGGCTGCAGCTGTCAACGAGAAGGCTGACGAGATGTACCCCGCCCCCGCAATTAACTTCCCTATGGTCACGCGCCACTAACTCCGGTAATGGCTCAAGTCTTACCAACCCATGCACCTCTACTCGCTCTTAACCACTGAGGACGGGAACACCCCCATCAACCCACTCACTCACTCGCTCGCTCACTCTTATGGACGGCAATCAGGTGGGATCAGTACATGCACCACCACCACCCCTGCATACAGACAACATTCTATCTATCTATCTATCGTATCTATCCACCTATCTATCTATCGAGACTCCACTTCCTTGTACCCCCTCGAGTTAAAACTCTAAAGGGAGAACTAAAATAACACAGGAGCCGTCGTAATGTAGGGGTGTGTCTACCTGGCGTCAGTCCCAGGAGGTTGCTATTACCAGCCACACATTCTCGCGACAGATGGCGGCTGACGAGATGATGGGAGGATGGGACAGGAGAGAGGGAGATGGATGGGACAGAGGAAGGGGGATGGATGGGACACAGGAAGGGGGATGAATAGGACAGAGGAGGGGGGATGGATGTGGGACATAGGAGGGGGTGGATGGGACAGGGGAGGGGGAAGAATGGGACAGAGGAGAGGGGATGGAATGGACAGGTGAGATGGGGGGGGGGGGGGTTTCTTCCTTCCTTCCTCCTCCCTCCCTCCCTCCCTCCCTTCCTTCCTTCCTTCCTCCCTCCCTCCCTCTCTCTCTCTCACAAACACACACACACTTAGTCCTGGAGAGCAAGACGTTCCGACCCTGAGCATCTCACACGAGAAGAAGGTTACGGCGGCGATCGTTTTACCCTGCGACGGATAATTTGGCTCGAAACGTTTCAGCCACATACGTTTGTTCAGCGGATGACGTTTCGGTGACAAGACGTCTAAAACAACACCTATTTCACCTCGAACAATTTATTACCTCCAAACGTTTCGAGTCATAGACGTTTCAAAGCATAGACATTTCGGTAAGACATTTTTATCTCGTCCCCGGATAGTTTTAGCTAATGGCGTGCCTGAAGAAAGAACCCCAGCAGTAAAGTACGTACAGTACGACCATGCACCACACTCCGAAAGCCGCGGGGTCAGGTGGCGGAGGAGCGAGTGGGTGGGTGGTCGTCCCTGTAGCAGCCCTCAACAGGTGGGTAGATCAGGTGAGTAGTGCGAGTGTGTGAGGGAGTAAAGGAGTGGTTGGTTGGCTGGCTCACACTCACTGCATGGGAATTACCGCTGTATCAGGTTAAGCTCGGTGAGTCACGCCTCCTACCAGCTATACTCGTGTGGTCAACGGTTGTAGATGCTATCTGGTGAGGGTGGTTGTTGACTAGGAGTTGTGATGGCTGGTAGGTTGTCAGTTATAACGGTGTTGCTACTACAGATGGTGATTGTGATTCTGATAACGATTGTGGTAGTGGAGTGGTGATGGGCAATAGTGTTCTAAGCTGTCTAGTAGCCTCACCTGGCGTTTAAAATAGGGGGGGGGGGGTTCAGTTCCTCCTCAGGTGACACATCTTAATTAGGCTGTGCAGGTAAAGGCTATCGTCCATTACAGCCTGGGTGTTGAAGTAGGTATTGGTAGTGGGGAGTGTGGGGTGGGGAGAAGGGAGTGTGGAGAGGGGAGGAGGGAGTGTGGAGAGGGGAGGAGGGAGTGTGGGGTGGAGAGGAGGGAGTGTGGAGAGAGGAGGAGGGAGTGTAGGGTGGGGACGAGGGAGTGTGGGGAGTAAGGAATAAGGAACGTGGGGTGAAGAGAAGGGAGCATGGGGTGGGGAATAAAGAACATGAGGTGGGGAGAAGGAACGTGGGGTGGGAAAGAGAAAAGGAAGGGGGCGTGAGGTGGGGAGGAGAAAAGGGAAAGGGAGAATGCTAGAGTTTGGGTGGGGAGGAGCAGGAGGAGGGGGGCGTTAGATGGTGGTAGGGGGAGGAGGCAGGCAAGCAGGTAAGGTCTGGACGAGGGATGACTCACCCTTCACAGCCTGACGGGGACGCAGCTGGAGCCATCACCACCACTACACCTCCTCCTGCCCTCTCCCCCTTCCCCACCCACCTGTCCTCTCAACCACACACACACACACACATCTCGGTGAACATTGACCAGACAGGTGAATCTCTACCTGATAAAGTACAGGTAAACAAGAGAGGAGTCTTAGTAAAAGACCCCGAGAGTTGACCTTAACAAGTACGGGTATATTGCCAAGTGAAACGAGGCGAGTGATAACTGCCACACCAAACACACCTGCGTAACCCCATCGAACACACCTGTGATCATCAAACACACCTGTGACCCACCAAACATACTCATGACCACCTCAAACACACCTGTGATTCACCAAATACACCTGTAATCATCAAACATACCTGTAACCCACTAAACACACCTGTGACCTCCCGACAAACCGTGATCTCTCCCACACCTGCAATCAGTGACTCAAGGCCTCAACTTGATTGCTGGCAAACTGAAATTCCTGAGAAGCACTCGTGCCCCGGTTCCCAAAAGTTAGTTACACCGAGGGAGGCGGAAGCAGCGAAGACTTGGCTAACACCAATCAGAAATCATGTTCTGGCAAATGCACCTTCATAAGCAGTGATAAGGACACACACCACCGCAGCAGAGAATTCCACCAAAATTTCCCAACTTTAGATATCCCGATAAGTTGAAGTTTCTTTTCTCAAATCTTTAAGGATAGGATAGGTAAGGTAAGGTAAGGATGTATGCGCTACGTTAGGCTTGGTTAAATTACATATGTACCGGGTAGGCATAAAATTACTAGAGATTCTGTCCTAAAACCTAACAAGTAACCCCACTAACTGGGAGCCACAAGGGTACGTTAGTCATTTGTTATTTAATTTCAGCTCGTATACATACATATTCACCCACTCTCATTTACGACGAAAATAAACAATACGTTTTGAGATTAAATTGAATTGTCGGCCTTATTTGTCGATTTACCTACGGTATGCATTTACTCACTACCTACTACTTATTGATTTACCTGTGTACAATGTGTATATTATACAATTTATTTCTTTATTTACCACCTATTGACAGATTCACTTCCCTATTTGTCCTATTTACCAATTCTCGTGTGTATTAATATATTTACTATGTGTTGATGTCTAGTCGTATAGTATATACCTGTTTGCACCACGTGAGACGAGTGCAGGGAGTGACCCCGGCGTGTGAACCAGCCAGCCAGCTGTGAACGGTAAACAAGACTGCTGGTGGTGGAGACGTTTACACCCACACATACACAAGGACCAGCCAGCCAGACACCATTCATAGCCTGCTTGGGAGGGGGGAGGGTCTCTTAGTATAGTGTCTGGTTTGGTCCAACAGTCGCCACCGCCTCCCTCACTTCCTGGTGGCTGGTCCCATCCCACGAGGACGACGAGCCACCACACCACACCACCACGCCCATCGCATCACATGACTGCCTCCACTACACCACCTCATCCACCTATTTATAGACATGGAGGAAAAGGAAAATAACAAGAATATTTTTTTAAGGAAGTATAAGGGGGAAGAAAGATAGATAGATAAATACAATTCATCAGGTGTCGTAACGGAAGAAGAATATGGACACAAAAATAATAGTAATAATAATAATAAAATAATACAAATTAACCCACTACCTCTCCATACCGTACATAAACAACAACATGACTCGCTAATGAAATGAAAAATAAAGGGATTAAGAGGAGGAGCGTCAATGAACCAGATACACCGCAATTCTGGTAATTTCACCATCTGTAGAAGCACACAGCCTCCTCCCTCCCATAGCCTTCTCACCCAGGCAGCTATTTCCTCCTGTGCCTGGGTGGTAAAATATTAAGACCTCAACATAAACCTAACCTAACCAAACTTTAGAAGCACATGTTAAGGAGATAACTTTCCTGGCGCCCCCCCCCTCCCATAACCTTCTCACCGAGGCAGCTATTTCCTCCTGTGGCCGGGTTGTAAATATCAAGACCTCAACATAAATCTAACCTAAACTAACCAAACATGATCGACACCCAACACACCTGACGACGATGACATACCACACACTCACACACCTGCCGGCCATGAGACAACACACACCTGCACCCACGAGCCTCCGTGTGTTCCACTAGATAGAATATTCATGTTGAGAAGGCAAGGCAAGAAGAGGCCGACCTTACCTCTCCAAACACCTCCCTGGAGAAGGTGTTCCCTAAAGGTGATCTTCTCTACCCACCAGCAACTTATTCACTGGATGATGATGATGATGGCTTCCTAAAGGCTTCAACATTATAAACAAATTAGCTACCCGAATCAACTAATTCTCGAGACACTTTAAAAGGAATTCCTCTCGCAATATTTTTTTTCCCTCGAATCGTGTGATTATCCCCGTGCAGCTTATACGGTCACAAGAGAATATACAAGGCACAGAAGGCTAAAGAACCGGTAAGGCATTGCATCTTACTTTCGACAGGAGACTCCCCTAGTGTGAAGCGAATGTACAATTACGCACACCAGCAGAGTTAGGTTAGGTTAGATTAGGTTATGGGGGTTGTTCATCACCGAGGGTGGGGGGATAATGACTTCCCGATCTTCATCTTTTATTGATATTCAAAGACTTTCTCATTATTTTTAAGCCAGTAGTGATGATAAAGGTTGAGGAAGGTGTTCACTGATAGGCGACACTCCAGCAGGTGTGTCTGTGACGTAAGAGGAGTACTACACCACGTCACCACCTGTGTTGACGGTCACTTAACTCTCACACACACACACCCTTCCTCTTACACCCACCCCCCTCCCCACACTCACACAAAGTATACACATATCAATCCACACACACAACATATACACTGTTAACACACAGATACACACACATATCGGCCCACACACAACTCCCCAGGAGACCTGTATCCATTCACCGGTGGAAGACAATAATGAATCATCCGGTCGCTCCACCACACCACTACCACAAAAACTAGTCCCTCTCATCTCCTGTAAACAACATCTCAAAATTGCACGTATCCAGGTCGTTAAGCGCGCGCGCGTGTGTAAGCATATGTAATATTAAAGGATTATTTACGAGAACTGGCTACAGATATCATGGGCCTTGAAACACTATACAACAAGTAATACATCGGAATATAAAATCGCAATATCACAATCGTTATTTTTTTAACCAACAAACAAACGTAAAATGTAATATATATCGGTATATTCACATGAGGTAAAGGTACTGGATTGATAATAATAACAACAATAATAATAATAATAATAATAATAATAATAATAATAATAGTTGTATATCTCCGAGTCATGTACACACACACACACACACACACACACTCTGGCCGACATAAACTTTACTACACTACCTGGCGGAGACCACACCTGTCGAGTAGTAAAGGTGCCAGCGAGAGATAGAGGTGGTGGTGGTGGTGCTGCTGTGGGTGGCAGATCCCCCAAGTAGCTGACTGGTTTTGTCCATTTTCCATAAAAGGGGAGAAATAGTTAACCGCTTAAGCCAATTCTTCACACTTAACATTGACGAGTATATATTTACAGTCTCTCTCTCTCTCAAAAAAAAAAAAAAAAAAAAAAAAAAAAAAAAAAAAAAAAAAATTCAACAAAAGCTCCAGCCAAAGCCGTTCACCCCTGAATACATTACCGGATCACGGATAACAATTAACCGTACGATGTAAAAAAGATTTAACTCTTAAATGTACAATGAACAAAGATGACCTTGCATTGTAAGTATACGTAGTCAATAACAATATAGTAATCAGGAGCAACTGTAATGCAACTGTGATCTATAAAATTTATATAACTTGTGACATTTCCCATAAAAGCCATTGTGTACCGTAGCTCTTGTTACTGGGGGGACACACACACACACACACACTGCAGACCTTCAATAGTGTGATATGGTGTAAAGTGAACAACAAACACACGGAAAATAAATAAGTACGTTGCTGCCTCCCCGTTCTCCCTGTGATAAGAGCGCTGGTGTGTGTGTGTGTGTGTGCTCGTTCCTGATAAAATAGATAATTGACCGACATGACGCAAGCTTTGGTTTGACCAGAAACAGATACAGATACACACACACAGAGAGAGAGAGAGAGAAAGAGAGAGAGAGAGAGAGAGAGAGAGAGAGAGAGAGAGAGAGAGAGAGAGAGAGAGAGAGAGAGAGACCGCTAGTATGACTAATATCGTAAACAAACAACAACAGGCTCAAGCTAAACAAGGGCAAACAAAAATCAATCACTGGCTGCTTTATGAGGCACTTGCAAACAAATACACCCAAGAAGCTAAAAAAAAAAAAACACTCCTTAATCGGGGCAAAAGAAGCACACACTGAACCGCTTTAAATACTGCCCAATAAACACCAGGTACTGTCTATACCAACCACACATATATTGTATATACCTCAGTGTTCTAACCTAACCAAACCCTACCACCCTAACTAAACCAAACCTAACCCTACCCTAACCTAACCCTACCCTAACCTAACCCTATCCTAACCTAACCACCCTAACTAACCCTACCCTAACCAAACCTAACCACACAAACGTGCCTCTATCTCTCACGACGTTCTCCCAATCATATAACCACAAACAGCTGACGACATCAACAAATCACACACACACACGAGCTGCCAATGAGAGAACACAAAGAGGGTGGAGGAAAGGAGAGGAGGGGGGGGGGGGGCAGGAGGACAGAGGGTAAACACAACACAAATATATACTGTATATATACTGTATACACTTTCCCTTACAGAAACTAAATATACCCACGTTAACTGTAGGAACCCATCGGCATCCATTACGCAAGAGGCATTGGAAAAACACAGCCCAGCCCACGTGTCATCCGGGGAACTCCAGAAGAAAGGAGAGAGAAGATGATGGTAGGCTATTTAACTCAGAGGGGCCAAGCGGTGTGGTGATGGTTCAACGTGTCGTAATTGATTTAAATAAACATCAGATTCCATTAGTCAAATAAATAAGGTGTGACCATTGGTTGGATTTAGAGGCGTTAAGCTGGAGTGGATTTATAGAGGTGCTAAGCTGGGAGTGGACTTAGAGGTGTTAAGCTGGAGTGGATGTATAGAGGCGTTAAGCTGGAGTGGATTTATAGAGGTTGTTAAGCTGGGATTGGTTTTAGAGGTGTTAAGCTGGGATTGGATTTTGAGGTGTTAAGCTGGGATTGGATTTAGAGGTGTTAAGCTGGGATTGGTTTTAGAGGCGTTAAGCTGGAGTGGATTTAGAGGTGTTAAGCTAGAACTGGATTCAGAGACGTTAAGCTGCACCTGAATTTATATACCCAAGCTTGAAAATACAACACAAATCGACCAGTCAGGAAAGAAGTAACAATATACTAATCAATCACAACTAGCAACCCCCAAACACAATTAACAACCCCCAAACAGAGCTAACAACCCCCAAACACAGCTAACAACCCCCAAACACAACTAACAACCCCCAAACACAGCTAACAACCCCCAAACACAACTAACAACCCCCAAACACAGCTAACAACCCCCAAACACAACTAACAACCCCCAAACACAACTAACAACCCCCAAACACAGCTAACAACCCCCAAACACAACTAACAACCCCCAAACACAACTAACAACCCCCAAACACAACTAACAACCCCCAAACACAACTAACAACCCCCAAACACAACTAACAACCCCCAAACACAGCTAACAACCCCCAAACACAGCTAACAACCCCCAAACACAGCTAACAACCCCCAAACACAGCTAACAACCCCCAAACACAACTAACAACCCCCAAACACAGCTAACAACCCCCAAACACAGCTAACAACCCCCAAACACAGCTAACAACCCCCAAACACAATTAACAACCCCCAAACACAGCTAACAACCCCAAAACACAACTAACAACCCCCAAACACAGCTAACAACCCCCAAACACAACTAACAACCCCCAAACACAATTAACAACCCCCAAACACAGCTAACAACCCCCAAACACAGCTAACAACCCCCAAACACAGCTAACAACCCCCAAACACAATTAACAACCCCCAAACACAGCTAACAACCCCAAAACACAACTAACAACCCCCAAACACAGCTAACAACCCCCAAACACAATTAACAACCCCCAAACACAGCTAACAACCCCCAAACACAGCTAACAACCCCCAAACACAACTAACAACCCCCCAAACACGGCTAACAACCCCCAAACACAGCTAACAACCCCCAAACACAGCTAACAACCCCCAAACACAACTAACAACCCCCCAAACACGGCTAACAACCCCCAAACACGGCTAACAACCCCCAAACACAGCTAACAACCCCCAAACACAGCTAACAACCCCCAAACAACTAACAACCCCCAAACACAGCTAACAACCCCCAAACACAGCTAACAACCCCCAAACACAATTAACAACCCCCAAACACAACTAACAACCCCCAAACACAGCTAACAACCTCCAAACACAGCTAACAACCCCCAAACACAGCTAACAACCCCCAAACACAGCTAACAACCCCCAAACACAACTAACAACCCCCAAACACAGCTAACAACCCCCAAACACAGCTAACAACCCCCAAACACAACTAACAACCCCCAAACACAACTAACAACCCCCAAACACAGCTAACAACCCCCAAACACAGCTAACAACCCCAAACACAACTAACAACCACAAACACAGCTAACAACCCCCAAACACAACTAACAACCCCCAAACACAGCTAACAACCCCCAAACACAACTAACAACCCCCAAACACAGCTAACAACCCCCAAACACAGCTAACAACCCCCAAACACAGCTAACAACCCCCAAACACAGCTAACAACCCCAAACACATTAACAACCCCAAACACAGCTAACAACCCCCAAACACAGCTAACAACCCCCAAACACAACTAACAACCCCCAAACACGGCTAACAACCCCCAAACACAGCTAACAACCCCCAAACACAGCTAACAACCCCCAAACACAGCTAACAACCCCCAAACACAACTAACAACCCCCAAACACAGCTAACAACCCCCAAACACAGCTAACAACCCCAAACACCACTAACAACCCCCAACCAACTACACCCCCAAACACAGCTAACAACCCCAAACACAGCTACAACCCCAAACACAGCTAACTACCCCCAAACACACCTAACAACCCCCAAAACACCTTACAACCCCCCAAACACAGGTAACAACCCCAAACACAGCTAACAACCCCCAAACACAGCTAACAACCCCCAAACACAGCTAACAACCCCCAAACACAACTAACAACCCCCAAACACAGCTACAACCCCAAACACAATAACAACCCCAAACACAACTAACAACCCCCAAACACAGCTAACAACCCCCAAACACAGCTAACAACCCCCAAACACAGCTAACAACCCCCAAACACAGCTAACAACCCCCAAACACAGCTAACAACCCCCAAACACAACTAACAACCCCCAAACACAATTAACAACCCCCAAACACAGCTAACAACCCCCAAACACAGTTAACAACCCCCTTCACAACTAACAACCCCAACACAACATTACAACCTTTAACCATCACAAATATCAGGGGTTGAATGACAATGTTGAGGCCAAGACAAACATCCCAAGAATGTTCAAGTCACCTGATTTACTGAATATTGACATGACCTTTGACCTTACGTGTAACCAGAGGAATAAAATAGTGGATTAAGTGCACATCTAATTATCTAGGTACAGGTAATTAAGAGGCTAATATTTCACGTCACTAAATGATGTTGGATATATAGCTTACACATCAAAAATATAAAAAAAATATAACCATCGATATATTGTGTTTGGGGAATTTATATGATAATCGATGTTTACTTTTAATCAACAGTGTCAGAAAGAATCGTTCACCATTGATAAGAATGATGGACGGCATCTACCTCATAGGGTTATGGTGGGGCAGATGACAAGAGGCAGTAACCTAACCTACAGTGCCTACCAACAATCACACAAGGGCTAGGGAAACTATACCTACAGTGGCTGAGTTATACCTGAAGAAGGCGAGAGCGTAACACTAAACCCGACGAAGAGAAATTCACATAAAAATTTCCAGAAAACAAATATACACAACTTTGCTACAACACGAAATCATAACCCACGACCCATCTCCACAACCAAACAAAAACAGTACACAAACACACAAACAACTACGATGATATACAAAACATATTTACATATTTATATATATTAACTTTATTTCGGACACACACACACACACATACATACCTTACCGGGTAAAGAACAAGGACAGTAGTACCAGGGTGTGGGCATCCCGGCGATACACAAACATACACACACACACTGATAATCCGTCAAGGGAATGATCCAATAACACACCCAATAAGGAACTAGTTTAGCTCCTAGACGGGGTAAAGCAGTCCGCTATGCCACACCACAGGCCGGGAAGAGGAGGAGGGAGAGGCTGGGTAGGAGGGAGTGAGGAAGGGGGGAGGGAGAGGCTGGGTAGGAAGGAGTGAGGAGGGGGGGGGGGGAGAGGCTGGGAGTGAGCAGCAGCAGCACCTTCAACCAGGTGACGTACGCATGACGTCTCACCACAACGCCACCTTGCCTAACACACCGCAGCCTGCCTGCCTCCCTGGCACTCTCTCCCGTCACTGATTCTCTCTCGCTATCTCTCTTTCGCATACACTATCTCTCTCTTTCACAATTTCACTATCTCCCACTTAAAGAGGTCACCAAGGTATACACTCAAGATGCGGTATCCAACACACACACGACATTCACTCCTCCACATGTTATAGAAAACGGACGGCAGAAAATCGAATCAGAAAATGGGCTGCAGTTGTCTGGTATAAAACAACACAACACACACAGTTTCTGAACGGCTATAACAAATAACAGACATCTGATAGGCAACAACGACACACACACACCCAGACCAATAACACCTGACATGCTTCTGATCGGCTCCAAACACAGAACACCAAACAAACAAAAACCACTACTCAGACCACCACCGACAACACAACACCGACAGACACAGCTCCTGATTGACAGTAATACAACACGACCTGATCTTTGATGGGAGGCGATTTGCTTCTTTCTACTAACTGCGTCTCTCTCTCTCTCTCTCTCTCTCTCTCTCTCTCTCTCTCTCTCTCTCTCTCTCTCTCTCTCAAGGCGTTAAGGCATAATATCAAGAGGGGGGGATATGCTATGCTATATGCTCTGACGTGACGTGTGTGTGTGTGTGTGTGAGAGAGAGAGAGAGATAGCGTGGAGCGTGCCTAAGCTGCATCCGGATGTCAAAACTGAAGATGCACGTAGCGGAGGTGAAGGTAGGGAAGAGGAGGGGGGGGGAGAAGGATTGTAGGGGTAGAGGAAGAGTGGTAGGGGAAGAGGGGGGGCAGGGTAGGGGAGGGAAGGCGGAGAACGGACAGAGAAAGTCGCAAAGGGAATGGTACGGGGGCCAGGGACGCTGAAAAGGACCGAGGGAAGAGAATGGGAAGGAGAAGAGAAGGGGAAGGAGAAGAGAAGGACGGAGTGATGGAAAAAGAGCAGGAGGAGGAATAGGAGAGGGAGGAGGAGGAGGATGGAAAGACTCGTTTTAATAAACTACACATTCACTAACCAGATGTGGACATGATATCACTCATTCACTACCAATATGTGGGCTCTTACACATTCACTCCCCAGATGTCAACTCAAACTACACATTCACTCCCCAGATGTCAACTCAAACTACACATTCACTCCCCAGATGTCAACTCAAACTACACATTCACTCCCCATATGTCAACTCAAACTACACATTCACTCCCCAGATGTCAACTCAACCCCCCCTCCCCAAACACACACACACACACCACCGTATCCGTCATTTACCAGGAATCATCATCAATACTACTACCTGCCCCAAGACAATGTGTTCAGTATCTGTCTTGGGGCAGGTAGTAGTGGTGACGATGATTCCTGGTAAATGGCGGATAAATGTACTGATATTAATATTACTTTCATTAACTGCATGACTAAATATCATTATAATTATTCTTATTACTCCTCCTCCTCCTCTTCATTATTATCATCATTACCATTACGAATTATCCTCATCCTCATCACTATTATTATCATTTATGTCATTGCCAATACTTATCATTATTATTATTATTATTACAAATTACTAAATTAGTATAACTTAAATAAAGAGGAAAGACGCGACACTGAAACGACATGACAAGGGAGGAGAAGGAATCAAGGAATGAAAGATGGAGAAGCAGACGGTAAGGTATGAGAAATGACAATAAATGGGGGAAATAGGAAGAAAAGTGTATGTATGTGCCCAACAGACTCACTAAAGTCACAACACAACGATGGATTCTACGGGGGAGGGAGAGAGAGGCTGAAGAACTCCACACACCTTTAATCACTACATATACCTGAGGGTGGTGACAGCGTATACCTAACTGGCTGGCGTCGACAATGTCCTGAGACTGCCGTTATATACCACACATAGGCCAAGGCTGTTACACCAACGATTACACCAACACAATAACTGGGAACGCTCAAGAACCTCTATCCAAACAAGAGAACAAGAGATACGGTACAGTCACCATGTTTGAGGAAGAATGTAAGAGTTTCCTGGGTGCTTCAGTTGCTCCTATGGTTGACCTATAACAGGGGTATGGTTGGGTTATTTTTAATTATGATAAGGACTCTGGAGCTCATGAGAGGGGAGGCGAGGATTGAGCCCATGGGTTATCACGCATTAAAAATAAAAAATCCACAGGCCCCTAACTTGCATATACAGAACCGGTATATAATAATAATATTAAAAAACACTAATAATGCGGTAGCGGGGGGATATAAATAAAATGAAAAGTGGTATTTATTGTTACTGAGAGAGAGAGAGAGAGAGAGAGAGAGAGAGAGAGAGAGAGAGAATAACAGGCCCTTCACGAAGACCTTTCAAAATGTAAAAGAAATATACACCATCCGATAACACTATAACACCCCAAAGACCTTATAAATAAATATACCAAGTAACTAAAACTATCAAAAAATAAATAAATAAAATATAATAATAATCAAACGGTATCCACAAAACATGACACTTAGTTATGATAGGCGCAACACCTTAACACCCCCCCCCCCCTCCCAAGGACGACCGGCAACGGATGTTCAATATGTACCTGAGTAAATACTAATGATTACGACGTTCGGATCACATATATTATACAGTCCAGTATCGAGAATAACATAGGCCTAAGTACTTGTCTAGTCAGGTAAGGGTGGTTTGGGTGGGGTGGGGTGGGGGTGGGGTGGGGTGGGGTGGGGTGGGGGTGGGGTGGGGGTGGGGTGGGGTGGGGGTGGGGTGGGGTTGGGGTGGGGTGGGGTTGGGGTGGGGTTGGGTTGGGTGGGGTGGGGTGTGGGGTAGGTTAGGGTGGGGGACAGGTGTATGATGAACAATTAAGGTTACACAGTTTTAAAAAGTGATAGTCATTGGTTTAATACTGAGTAACATTACTAAGCATTATTGTACTGTTCATTATATATTACCAACACACAAAATACTCCCCCAATACACAGCATACCAATTAAGAGAGAACCAAGGTTAGGTTACATGGACGAGTAACTACGAGGATATAAATGTCTACGAGTATTATTTATCTCGTGGTTATAGTCCGACCTAACTTAACCCAACCCCCTGTAGTATGTGTTGCAGCTGCCCAAGTTTAACGTGTCTGGCTAAGCTACCCTAACACCTCACCCATCCACCCTCCTGATAATCACAATTGCCTCCCTCGTCCACCACTCACAACACCCACACACACACCTAACTCTGACTGGCCGCCCCTTTTCCTTACAGGGATGTGCCAGTATCAACTTACACCCTGTAATAGGTATATGGTGGCAGACAAGGAGGATTTAATGTGGGGAATAGGTGGTACAAAGGGACCCTATCGACCTCGTTAAGTCCGGGTGAGAAGAATGACAAGAGGCTTATTCCTGGCGTCACCGCTTGCTGCCATGGACTATTTTCATTCCTCCCTCCCCATGCCCTTCCGTCCTGTCATGGGTTTGGCTTATGGTCGCGTTTACTGTCCCATCAATACGTCTCTTCCTGTCTCAACAATCGCTAACTGAGGTGCCTTAAGAGTCGGCATCAAAAGCTTTAACTTCAAAGGTAAATACGCAAATAGATAGAGATATAAATACAGGTAATGAATGTATGTATTTACCTATAATCAAATAAAAAAAAAAAAAAAAAAAATCTCGCTTGGTGACATAACAG